>JADDOH010016709.1:0-40438 GCA_016648135.1 Agrypnia vestita
CTACGCCTGTCCCAGAGTGGCATTATAGAACACAATTATAATATTTTTTTAAATTCGTCACTAATATTTATTTTCATTAAATAGGAATTATGTATCTACAAAGTATCAAGTGCAGTGTTAGTGTTAAGTTGAGTGAGTCATAAGTCCAAGTGTAAATATGTGTAGAATAATTGTATATATTTTTAGGGTATATATTTTTATTTATAGACATTGTTATGCAATTACAGTAAGTAAGTTTTCAGTTGCTGTTCTACCTTTGGAGGTAAGCCAGTTGTTTGCTAAAGCTTTTATTTTATTTATTGAGTATATTCTGATTTTCGGGAAGTCTGTTTTAAATATGTTAAATATGTATGTATGTATGTAACAAAATTCGTCAAGTCTACTACGCATTCGCGGCGAAATGAGTGACGTTTATAAAATAAAAAATAGAATTATTGTCTATATTAATTGAACGCATTAAAAAGTTAAACAAAAAGGAATGTATGTTAATCCGGCCTCGCCGGCGGCACTATTAGAATCCCCCTGCCCGTGCCGGGTATTACCCCATTGTTTATCTTTTTACTTCTTCTGGCCCTAATTGCACAACTCTCCCCGACAATGCTAGCAGCACAATAAACCATCCCTGAAGGGTGCGTGGAGCAGCCCTTTATCAAGTATTGAAACTATTCACGTTTCAATGGAAACGCTACGTGCGTAGGCTGGCGCACTATTTTCAGTCGACGACTCTGCTTGAAAAATGTGTATTTATATTTTTATTTGTATTTTTTAATAATCTCCCACACACGCGCGACGAACAAATGATTCAAGCGTAACTGGATATCAAAGAGAGGCTTTAATCAACTGTGTTTACAGTTGCGTATCCCGCGAAACTATTGGCCTCGTCACTTGAAATGTAGGCTAGATGGGAAGGCTTATCATTCGAGAGAAATAAGGGCATACGATTACGAGGTCAGTTTCCTTGTCGCTGCTAGCGGACTTTGTCCAAACAGCACGTCCAAGACTACTGAAGGGTATTACAAAACCATGACAGATACAATAGTCTACCTGATAATGCCTTCTATGGAAATTGAATATCGTATTATGTAGGCCCAAGCTGTGTTCTTACGCACGCAGAAAATAGTGCAGCCACGACTTGAATTTAAATTTACGAATCAAAAAACCATTCCCTGTACTTTTTTATGGAAAGAAATCGTGGATACTCACTGATACAATTCCAAAGCAACTTGAGGTACTTTTATATACCAACGAGGCAAGTTCTGAAGGCAACAGAAATAGAGGGCGTCCGCGAAATACCTGGCTTAATATATTATTATTTATTTATTTAGATAATTTTATTTATGTTCATAAGGTATTTGAATACGAAGAATATTACTAAATTGTAACAATAAAGATTTTAACTCCTACTTCTGTAAAAGAAGAGAAGTGCTTACGTTTAGAGAGGGAGTTCGCTTACAATGTAGCAATCAAAGTAATGTAAAGCAGTCTATAACATACAGATATATACGATTTAAAAATATATTATCGAAGTCAACAATATTATGTACTGCTTTTAATAAGTATAAAAAAATTTAATGAAATATTAATTAGGAGTGGTTTTATATTTTGATTATTTTATAAATTTGACAGATAGTTGATTAAAATGTTTTATGGTATAAAAACGTGATTTAGTCCTGCAGTAGTTTTATATTAAGGGGTGTTTAAATTTAATAAAAATCTCGTATTTCAAGAATCTCCAATACCTATTTTTAGTTTTATTTTTATATTTTGATTAAAGATACTTTTTTTAAAATTTTCTTAAATAGTGGGTACACAAAATTACTTAAATACACGGATTGATGAATAGATTCTAGGTTTTTTGTGAAATAATTATCTATTTATAACATTTTTTTAGTCATTAATAGAGGATTTAGAGAATTTTTATAAGATCCGCTCCTCACAATAATTCCACAATGTATAATTAATTGTATTTACCACATACAATTAATTATACATTGTGTATACAATATTAAACCTAATGAAGGCGTCCCTATAAAAGATTCAATATGCAAAAATAAAATTTTTGCATATTGAATTAAAAGAGAGAGAAGAAACACTATGCATAAATAACCAAGAAATTCTTTTTTTTCTAATATTCACTTGCCAATTATGGACATTAATTTAACATATTTTTATTATTTATTCGTGTTGCTAAGCAATCCCAGTGACATCATCAAATTGTCGGCATCCCCCATATTTGTTACTGCCTGATGAATAAATGTAAATGGATATACATCCTTTTTCCACGTTAGTCAACCTTTAAGGTACAATTTCTGCAAGATTGAGTTGAAATTATGAAAATATAACACTGCACGTGGTGCATATTATTATATAGACCATTTTAAACCAATGAAATCACTTACTATAAAGACTGTAAAGACCTTTTTTATAGGGATGTCTTCAAATATTGGAGGACGACTCTTTTAAAATTTTCATCCACCAAAGAGCGTACATGAGAATATATATCAAAGTGGATGAGGTAATAATGGTGTACCAGAACAGGAGAGTTTGACGTTCAATCCTCTTTACCTTACTCTGGGGAAACAACATTGCGTTCGAAAATTTAAATCTTAAAATAATCTGGAGAACCTACTAATGTCATTAATGACAATTTGATGATATGGATGTAAAAGAAAAATAAACACTTTTTCTTATTTCCAAAATTTTTATTTAATCAAACAGTAATTCTGTATAATTTGTGTATAAAATTTTTGAACCCTTATTAATATCAAAAAAATGATCCATTAATTCCGAATAATTATTGTTACTTAAACGCCTCAATACGTTATCTTTTTATATTTAGATTTTCTATAATTCGTTTTTTTTAATTCGATTTTTATATTTTATTTGTTAGTATACATTGTATCCTGACGAAGGGACTATTGGCCCTGAAACATGTTGATATTTTCAATATACAAGTGCTGAAAACAAAGTACATTTTTATTAATTATAAATATAATCATCGCTAATGCTTGATATAGGATAAATACTAAAGAAAGACCACTTTTTTAAGAGTTCAAGGGTCAAGACGTGGGGTGAAGTCTGAGACAACTAAACTATAAAAAGAAAAAAGCTCAAAATTCAACGAGTCGATTGCATACTCACACAAGATTGTGTGATAAATACATGTTTATCAAGTTTCCCTGCAACATGGCAGCCAATACAACTAGTGATGCGTATTCTTCAACAACAGGTCTTCTATTTCTTTTAGAATGAATCCGATAGGCTTACGTCATTTGTACAGCATCAGCGGGAATACGATTAAGTTACCCCCGAGATCCGCTCAATGCAGCCTCCTACCACCCTCTAGATACCGGGCTAGTTGAACGATTGATCTCATCAGATGATACGGCAACTGTCACTGTCTCCTGCAGCGGAATATCAAATCGCAACCCAAGATTTACTTACTTACTTACCATCACGCCGTTTCTCCGAGGGGGTAGGCAGAGAGGATAGAGCGCCATGCTCTTCTGTCCTGACACACAACTTTCGCTTCGTTTACATTCATACATCTTCGCACGCAAGCTCGACGGTTGTTCAGGCTTCTAACAGGACCATCTTCCAGTATCTGGTTAATCTGATCATGCCACGTCTTGCGTGGTCGCCCTCTCTTTCTGGCGCCGTCGACACTTGCATCATACATCTTTCTTACCATTCTTTCCTCATTCATTCGCTCAACATGCCCAAACCACCTGAGCGACCCTATTTTTATTCTCTGTATTATGCTACGATCAGCTTTACATTCATTCCTAATATCTATGATAGAGTAAAGAATGATCTTTACTCTATCATACATGGATTTACCACACGTACGTCTAAGGGACCTCGTCTCTACTGCATTCAATCTACTTTCGTTCCTCTTCTGCCAGCTCCAGGCTTCACTTTCATACATTAGTGTCGGTACCAGAACACCATTATGTACCGCCAGTTTTGCCTCGGTAGACATATTTCTATTAGAAATTATTGCATTCAAATCACCGTTCACCCTATTCCCGGCAGTCACTCTCCTCTCTATATCCTTCTCAACATTCCCTCTTCTATCGAACATACTTCCCAAGTACACAAACTCATCTACTTGTTCCAAACATTCAATCATCCGTATTCTGAAAATAACAATGTCTGGATCTTTAAGATCTTTATCCCAACACTTAATAGACGATAATGAAAATTAAAAATGTCCAGAGCAGATTTTGTAATTCTACGGCTCAAATACACTGTATTAGAAGATGATATAAGAGAGATTGTTTCTTACAATCGTATTAATTTCTTCATCCACAGCGTCCAGATGAAATATCATGGCTAAACTTGTCATGACCACGTTCGGCGTTACCGCGTATTCAAATCTTCCCATCTTGACATTTAATAGATAACAATTTACGTCTTTCTCCCTCCCTCATAGAAACAAACACCGACGTAAAGCTGTGTCTCGTTTATTTTTAATTTTTATTATCGTCTATTAAGTGTCGGGATAAAGATCTTAAAGATCCAGACATATCTGTCAAAAAATGCCAAAGTGGGAAGATTTGAATACGCGGTAACGCCGAACGCGGTCATTACAAGTTTAGCCATGATATTTCATCTGGACGCTGTGGATGAAGAAATTAATACGTTTGTAAGAAACAATCTTTCTTATATCATCTTTTAATACAGTGCATTTGAGCCGTAGAATTACAAAATCCGCTCGGGACATTTTTAATTTTTATTATCGTCTATTAAGTGTTGGGATAAAAATCTTAAAGATCCAGACATTGTTATTTTCAGAATCGGACCGATAGCCTACTAGTATTTCACACGTTGTCTTACTTTCCTCCTTCTCGAATACCATTACTTTTGACTTCTTTACAAGATTTCGTCTGGCGAATTGTGTAATTAGCAATTTAATGCGCCCGTTAGCAGCAAGCCACACAGTGGACTCTCCTTAAAATCAATACATTTTTACGGTGAAGGCACGCACCCTCCTCCCTCTATCCCCTCCCCTCCCCCGCGAGTCCTACGCCCCCACTACTCACCCCCCGTTCGGATGCAGCCTTGAGGCAGTGGCGACCAGGCAATCAGCCAAATTAAGGAATAATTACGCCCAACTAAAGATTCATCCGTCTTGCAGATCGTTGCTCAAGATGAATTGCGATTGTTCAGAAATTGATGTAGGTAATTAGAGTGCAACCCAAAAGGTTTTATATATAAACAAAAAAAAATTTGAATATTTTGAGTGTGTCCAAATTTTTCAGAACAAAACTGGATTGTTTGTAACAGGGACATCGATAATCAATTAATGTAAATTAAAGACGTCTCTCAGAGACGAAACTGTATTTTTTCATGATTGGAAATGGCGAACGTTACATATGTATAAAGTGATCACCTAAGCCAACCGTACGATAGGTCGTAAGTCCTATGGCCGCCCAAAAAAGACTTCAGAAAACAAAGATCACTCTACACAATGCAACTTTCACCAATTCCATCGTAAGAACAATTGACGACTTCCAAAGGATATCAAATTTTTGAAAGTCTTATAGGTATACGTTTCAATTCTGGGAACCTTTCGTGTATCTAAATGGACTACACTAGAGAAATCTGTAGCTTATATATATCTATAGTTTATATATTTTTACATTTCTTATGAAACAGTATGCATAAATTTCGCAGCTGGTAATGATGTCTCTATATTTTTAATATTTTTTTGGGCCATCGAATAAAAGATTTCTATACACATCATAAAATCGTCTTCATTTAAATAGCTTCGTCTCTGTGAGACTTCTATAATTCAACTTAATTAAATAATAATCCCGTAGTGGACGCAGCGTTGGTAGACCGAAACTCCGATGGCTGGATGGAGTGCAGCAAGACGATAAGCATCAGGAATTGAAGGACTACGTGTCAGGAGAGAGGAAGATGGAGAGGAATGTTGGAGGAGGCCAAGGCCCACAATGGGCTGTGGAGCCACTGATGATGAATCAATATAATATGTGTACTAATCAATCAATTTATGAGACAAAAGTAGGTATGGAAGTCTTTGGGTGTTCATATGGCTTACGACCTATCGTAAGGCTGGCTTAAGTGATCACTTTACACAATATAACGTTCGCCATTTCCGTCAGCCGTACGATAGGTCATAAGCCCTATGAACTCAAAGACTTCCATACCTTTATTCCCATAAAAATATAATTTCGTCTCTGTGAGACACCTATAATATATTAATTGATTAATGATGACCTCATGACAAAAATCCAGTACTGTTCTGAAAAATTTGGACAAACTCAAAATATTCTGTATTAATATTGGAAGACGTCGGATTTATGAAAAGAATTACGCACTATTTTTTAAATACCCAAATTCTGATAATACCATTAGTACGGAGTATCTTATTTGGTCACCTTATTATACAAATTATGAAAGAATCGAAAGAAGAAAGAAAGAGAGCAGAAAAAGTATTTTGTCCTACAGAGCTGGTCAACACAGACATGTTCACAGTTGTGAGGATTGCCTTGCCTTTTTTTTAAATTCACAAACTGGAGTTGGGAGAAAAGCATCCGATCTTTCAGTATTTCATAATTAAATAGTCAGTGATTTGATTACCTTTTTTTTATCTGACATAAATTTGCACGCGAACCTCCTATAAGAAAAAAAATTCTTTAGAACAGGTCAGCATCCTAATAAAGATGGTTATTTTACTCACAAAGAAAAGTGTAGAAAAGCTCAAATGCACACAACGATCCATGGAGAGATCCATGCTTGGTGTAAGCCGAAGAGATAAAATTATAAATTTTGAAATTAGGAGCAGAACTAGAGTAGTGGATATCATGGATCGTGTAGCGAAGCTAAAATGGCAATTGGCAGGGCATGTTACAAGATGCTAAAAGATGGACTCACAGATTTCGGAAATGGAGACCTTGGGAAAATAAAAGAGAAGACCTCAAAAGAGATAGCCGCTGTGGGGAGGGGGAGAAATGGCTACAACTAGCAAATAACAAGAAAGGATGGAAAGGTGTGGAAGAGGTCCATATCCAGCAGTGGAGAGACGAAGGCTGAGGAAGAAGAAGAAGATTTTTCTCCCATACCTACATATAATATATATTATGCTAACCCTAACAATGATGCTGATATTCTTGCGTATACCTACTCTGACATCATTTAAAAATTCAATCCTATCCCACAAAATATCAATATTTGTTTTTTTTTGTTCCCAATTTTATTTTGTTCGCTTGTTCGCCACTTGCATTGTTCACCCCTAAGAACTGTGCATGTCATATACCTATTTCGCAAATATTGGCATTGCATTGATACTTTGAATATACTTATGCATTTTGTTAGAGCAGATCGAAGACACTTGTAATTGGGATATTTAGTTGCATCTAAATATAATAATTTCGTTGTCTATCCGTCTGTCCGTCTGCCTATCTATCTGCCCTACTTCGTGTAACGTCCGTAATTTCATTCGAATTCACAGATAAATAACGATATTAAACGTCTGAAGAAGGAGCTTGAACCCCGGGCGATCAAACCCGAAGGCGGCATTCTAGCGACGTTTCCATCACCGCATGTGCGTGACTTGCCAGAAATACGCTACACGTAGGACTTACCAAAGACGCAAAGCAATGTTCCGTCATTTTTATGGGCTACAGCTTGTATAAAAAAATAGTGTATTGTTGTATATTTTTAATGTCTCATTAAAAATACACCACTGATATTATATGGCTGAAATAAATCGATAGTCATAATTTGGACCCCTACCACAATCTCAAGTTCAAGGTGGCTCAGTGAGTTGAATTAATTTTTAACCAATTAATATTTAATTTGAATTATTTTAAAATTCAATTGTACTTGATATCAGAAACAGAGGGTATCTATCTATACCTATAAAATAATAATGGAGGATGGAACTTTTAAATGTTTCAATAACGAAAGAGTATTAGAAAATATACGAAAATAGGTGAACCCGGGACAGAAGAGTTAGGAGTTCTATCCTCTCTGTATGGATGTACCCGCGTGTATAAGCAGCTTGATGATAAATAAGTAAGTTTTAATTATAAATTAAACAATTAAAATAGAATTTGTTAAAAAAAAGGTAAAAGTAGACCTTTTTCCATTTAAGAAAGACAATCGAATTAGTATGTGTACGCCGTGCGTACGAGGCACATTGTTTAGTTGTGTTGGTATTTACGGGTATAAACACCAACACAACAAAACACTGCAACTCGTGCGCGTGGCTTATACATACTAATTCGATTGTTTTTCTTAAATGGAAAAAGGTCTAGTAGTTTATTGGTGTAGTTGGTATGGCTCTCGCCTAGTGATCCAGTGGTCGCTGTTTCGAGACCCGTTCGAGGATACCAGCAAGTTAGTCTTGTATTCATAGGCAAAGTTAAACTTAATTTAAAAATAGTCAGAATATTAATGCGACGCGTATTCCGAGTCCACGTCTCTATTTAAAATTCCAAAATGAAATTAGAAATAAATATAGAAAAAACTAACCCATAAAAACCAAGTTTTTATTTTACTCCCTTTCTTTGTAAATTAAGTTTACCATCATGTAATTAAATAATTGATTGACTAAAAATGAAACATGTCTAGGCAAATATCTATGTCAAAAATCTCTAAAAATATTTCTTTATTATTTGATTTCTTCCAAAAAAAAGTGTGCTGTCATCTGTGAACCAATTGTCATAAATTTTCGAAATTCGTAGTGAAGTACCTATTATACCTACCGACGGAGTAATTCAAATTTTAAATATTCCGTGACGTTATCAGGCCGTCGTTGGTAGTAATCAAACTTTTGAAATGATTCCGATTTGAAAAAACCATTAAAATTTATAAAAATTCAAAATTATACCATAATTATTAATATTTTTTAACGAAAATTTGACAGATCTTCTTGATCGTTGCCACAAGTCTGCTTGCAAAGTTTCAGCTCGATTGGATCACGGGAAAGGGGTTAAAAATCGATCCAAAGTTTTTTCGTCAAGCAAACAAGCAAGCAGACGCCACGAGTTAAAAGAAAGGGAGTAAAAAGATTCGCAGACTAACAAACAGCAACAGTTGGAGTACGAAGTACGAAAATTGAGGCTCTTAACTCGCGGGTCAAGATTCCCGGATGCGGGGGGCAGAAAGGCTCGGTGGTGATGAAGGAAAGCCTTTATCTGGCAGTACGCAGCAAACGGAAGAAGGAGACGGTACGAACGTTCTTAATTCGATTTGAATTTCGGTCACCGATCCGTTCTCGGCCCCCGGCGCTGCCTTCCCAGCTGCTTCCGGCGGGGAGAGGGTGGCGAGGGGGGCGAGGGGGGCGGGGGACACCCTCCCCCCGGGAGCCCCCAGCCCACCCCGAGAACGCACCGCGCCCCGCTCCCCTCAATCCCTCACCCGAGCGGGGAATAAAGTCCAACGAAAAAACGAGTGGGGTAGGTCGCTATTTTCTCTCGGCAAAAGGCCGCGCGAAGGATACAGTTGAGGAGTTTTGAAAAAGGAACCTTTATCGCCGCTCTGGTTTTTTGACAACGGTAAAAATGTAACATCGTCGCTGTGTATATAACTAACCCCATGTGCCGTTTTAGGCTTAGTTAAGGGGGGGGTAAGGTTTTTAACTTCTTTTTTTGCATTTTATTTCGTCAAAATTTCAAGTCAATCGGAGCAAAATTGACGAAATTATGAACATTTGAGCGATACTCAGACTGATTTTCTATACCTGCTCGGGCAGCTAAGAGACGCGCTCACCTGAGGAGTACCGACGTGCTATTGTATTGGAAGAGTTTTGCGTAGACAAGGACAAAAAGATGCTGATGATGAAAGCTCTTTGCTGTGTGAACATGGCATCGACGATTATGTGTAAGTATAAAATAAGTGTTGAGTTTTATTTTGAATTTTACAGTGTGCAAAACTTTAAATCATTTTCCTCACATCTCACGTTTTCAAAGTCGGTGTCCATCATAACTTCAAAACTACTACACCGATCCTTTTGAAATTTTGAATACTATTTCTGTACATAATTTACGAGGTAACGCTGTCGAATTTTTTAAATTTGTTATTAATTTTTAATTTTAATAACAAATTAGTCGATATCTTTCGCAAAAAATCGCGTTTTTCCCTTCAAAGTGTTCCAAAAAATTGAAAAATTGAAATTTCAAAAAACTCTCCCAGCGTTACCTGGGAAAATCTATTATCTAACGAATGAACTTTGATTTTTTTGATTTCAGATGATTTAGCACCAAGTTACGATGGACACCGCAATTCTACTTTTTTCCGAGTAACGTCCGAATAATTGCTGCCATTGCCGTATTTCTTAATATTTCGTCTTGAAAATTTTACACAATATTCTTCAAATATCATACTTTAATGTACTATTGGTTTTAATAAAGAGATTTTAACTGTGTCGTCACAAAAAATTCACAAAAACATGCCTTTTTTTGTACGAATTAACCTTACCCCCCCCTTAAGGCCAAAACTAAGATGGAGTGACAACGTCCTCAAAGATATCTCTGCCTTAGATCTTCGAAACTGGAGTGAGCTGGCACTAGACCGAGATGAGTGTAGGAAAATTATTGAGGAGGTCAAGACCCACCAAGTGTTGCAGTGCCAAGAAAGATGATGATGATGTGCCGTTTTAGTACATTCTGAGATAAACGAATAAAACTGCTTTAAAAAATAATTGCACAGACTGTATTTAAGTGTTACAGTAAAGGGTAGATACCCCTAAGAATAATGAATTTTAGAAATCCATACCGCGCGAACATCGGTAAACGCAGAAATTCAACTTAAAAATGAATTGAATACATCTGTCAAATGTTTTTGATGTGTAACATCTTTCCTCTCGCTCTCCTGCAAACTGAAGCAGTGATTTCGTGATTTTAAAGGGATTACAAACATTGTCTTCATAAGATTGAAACAAATAAGACATTAGCCGACTTAATTTTAAACTGAAATTTGTTTAAGATACTAATTTTATTTTCTTTATCAAAATTTTGTATGTGTGAATAAATTTTTCAGAACTTGTTAATAAGTTAATTACCAGGCAGACTTTCCAGATGAACGGCAATGTTTTTTTTAGTATACCTCCATTATTTATATGAAAAAATGACAAATTGATTCATTCATCTCAGAATGTATTAAACGGCACGTTGGCTTTATTATATATACAGCGACGATATATTAAAGAGACATATTTAACTGTAAATGGTTACGGATATTTTATACGAACCATATGTTTTTCCGACAGACGATTCTCAACGTTTCGTTGAAGTCGTATTCAACGTCATCGGTCCGCCCTACACCTCCGCAGGTACAGGCCGTTCTCGTGATGACGTTGAATACGACTTCAACGAAACGTCGATAATCGTCTCTCGGAAAAACATACGGTTCGTATAAAATATCCATTACCATTTACAGTTAAACTTAATATATTTGATAAAAAGTATAAGATTTTTTCAAATCTTTCTTTTACTCGCTGATAGTTGATATGGAAAAACAATGGAGAAAAATCGTATTACTAAATAATCATATTTCAAATTCAATTATAAAAAAGCAATCTTATTTCTACACAACCAGCATTCTTTATCAATAATTAATAAAAGAATTATATTTTAAATAAAATGTATAAATATGATGAAAAAATCGGGATTTCGATTCATTTGTGATGATTGCAAACATTTGTATAAATTTGTAGAAACTTTTGTAACACTTGTAGAAATTTTAAGAGAAAAATTAGGAAGCGCTTAAGATTTTCAAATAGCTACAATTATTCTGAATTTTCTTATCTTTTTTTTAAAAAAGAAACCATTATTTTGATATTAAAATAATGGTTTAGACATTTTACATACAGAGAACATAAAAGGAGGTTCATTTAGATAAATCAGAAATCTAAGGATTAGAATAGTTTTATTTATTTAAAGGGTATAGATTGTTTGTAAATTTATTTTATTTACGGAAATAAAACAGAATGTGTTACACGTATGGTCAAAAAAGTATAGTTGGACAGACAAAAAAAAATTGAAAAAAATGAAAAATAAAAAATAAATCTAGTTACTGTGTCTCAGAATATTCAGAATATTCTTCTTAAATATTGTTAACGAAACTGCAAATATACCAATGTCGGTGTTTATATCATTTTAGGTTCAACAAATATATTATAAAAATATTTTTTATTTAACTTCAAATTTTAATTTAGTATATATCCTGCCGAAGAAACCATTGGCCCCGAAACGTGTTAATAATTCAATAAACAGTTGTTTTATACAAAATGTTTTCTTTTCATCTTTATCTTTATTTTTTAAAGAATGCACATTTATTATTGTGTTGCAAATCAAAAAACTGTCCGTCTGAATTATTAAAAATAAACTAGGCGAACAAATTAGAGAGATGTAAAGAAAAAATCGATCTAGCGAAAAAATATTTAATCACCAACGGGAAACGAACCAAGAACTTTTCCTTTCCGAGAAAGGAAATGTGACTACCAATTTCGCCACAGTATTCACCATTTATTGTATTTATTAAAAATCTATATTTAATTGTGTATTCATTTAAAAGTAAAATAGAGTATTATTTCTATCATAGAAATTCTAGATTTAATACAAAATTGATGGGTTGATCCTGGCGTCACCTGGCAATTATTAGGAGTTTTACGGAAGTAGACATAACCACCCATAATACCCCAATAATTATAATTATTTTGAATGTCCATGCGTAGCTAAGCATTAGTATGACTTTGAATTTGTTATTAAATTAAATGAAAACAAAGACTTTATGCGTTATTAAAAAAATACTCTGAACTATATTTATGAGATAGATTAATGAAAATTAAAACTAATAAGTGCTTATGTCGTCTGTATTAATCATTAATCAAAATATATAATTCTCAGGCCATCCTGTAAAAGTGAAAACCCTTTTACTGAATGGCCCAGGGCTTACAACCTGTTTGAGCTGGCGAAAGTGATCACTCTACACAATGCAACTTTCACCGATTCCACCGTAAAAACGTCCACACATTATCAAATATTTGAATAATTTGTAAGTCTATCATATATTTGAAGGAGACATTTGTAGTCCTTCTGGTGAAATATAATAATACATAGATTTCGCAGCTGTTAATGATATCTCTATCTTCTTTAAACTATATATTCTTTAAACTATATATATTGGAACAGAATGGCAAGCAGAAACAATTACGCACTATCCAAATCCCTTGTAATGTCACTTTGGAAGAGCACCATGGAAGGCTCTAGAAAAGTCTAAAACCTTCGCGAAACGTCTACAAACGACTAGATCAGCCTGGAAGCGACTACAACCTTCTCCTAAACACTATAATAATCTAAGTTCGAAAAAACAGCATTTGCAGGTATAAACAGCGCGGATCTAGGCCGCTGCGGAGTTATCGTGTCTGACAGTTCGTTCAGTGCGAAGTACGTGTGAGACGACGGCCAGGTCTAAATACCTAATTGGCGAAATCAATAAATGCGATAAACACTACGTGCGAGAATAGGATAGAATATTCTAGTGAATATTAAATACGTGTTACCCAGCGATAAAAAAACGTTCGTTTACAATTGCGAAATAGTGTAATTAAGGGATTGCGTTAAGTTTAATTCGTATTAAGCAACTTTGTACATTGAATATTTAATTGATCATTTTCAAAGTTTATATTTATTCCTCGATATAATATTTATTTAAAAATATTGTTTAAAATTTTATTTATATTATCCACATTTTATATTTATATACTCAATTAATTAATTAATTAATCTTATAGTTATATAGTATTTTGTTGTACATCTTTATTATTTTTTGTTCTCAGTATATTGTTCAGCTGCTCATCTCGGCACGAGTTCTTCCTAGTGAGATGAGCGGCTCTATCTCCTTTGTCATGTAACAAGATGAAGATAAATAAATAAATAAAATATAAATAATATGTAGTATTTTTATCATTTTAATGATACAAATATGCCTTCTACATGCGCCGAATCTTATTTGCTCAAAGGCCAAGTGATGTGACGCAAAGCCACATCCGCCGCGGTCGACATATGGATAAATGATCACTGACCCAAATCGACTATTAACGGTAGGTAAACACTCGACATATTGCCCTTATGCAAAACCACACTCCAATATCGAAACTTGGTCCGTGGCGGCTATTTCAGCAGCACAACATCGCCAAATGTTCGCTACGATGGTACAAACCAACGCAATATCATATTTACCCGTCCACCGTCTAATAGACACACTCCACCGTTGCTCGAACGAATCGAATGGCAAACGATTTCGATTACAAAACTGATTCAACATCGATTTAAAATATTTCATGAGACTTTATTTTTTTTAAAACACTGTCTTTTAAAATCGAGCGAACCTTACAAATGTTACAAATTTATTCGCCTTTTAATACAAGTCCAATTAGATAACTAAAACCTAGCCAAAAAAATTCGGTTCAAATTTCTGCAAGGTTTTAATATAATATAATCAATATATATATTTATATAAAAAGAAACCCGTGTTTTCCTATCCGCCAAGTTTTCTTCACAACCAGATACTACCACCCCCTGGTGGTTATGGTGGTAGATAGCCCTTGGTGTCACATTAAAAATGTGCGAGTTTGGTGAGGGTGGCTGTGCGTGGGTGGGAGTGGGTGATGAAAATGTGCTTTCTAGCACATTGTTTTGTTATGGGAAGGCCGCAAATGCTTCAGATTGTTTCAAAATAGGCGCGCCGACTGTGTCGGTGAGTCTAGAAGGTTCCGGAAAAACCTGCTTTAGAAAGTTCTGGAAGGAGAAGGTTCTAGAAATTTTCCGAAAGTTCTATAAGGTGAGTGGCGGAATGTGTCGGCGTGTCTAGAAGGTTTCTGTACATTCGATAAATTTCTTGAAAGTTCTGGAAGGAGAATGTTCTAGAAGGTTCGCGAAAGTTCTATGACGATCCAAACAGTGTACTAAAAAAAAACACGTACGAAGCCGCGCGGGCACAGCTAGTATAATATAAATCATAAATATTGAAAAAAAAATCCGAAACTATTGATGTTGAGATATCGATTTTATAAAATTTTCGATTTATAACTAAGGCAGGGCTAAACTAGACTAGCTATAACTAAGACTATTACACCCTGTATTGTATTTACGACTTATAACTAAGGCAGGGCTAAACTAGACTAGACTAGCTATAACCAAAATAGAGATAGTCCACAATACTCAACCTACCTGTTGAGTATTGTGGTCTAACTCTGTTACACCCTATATTTTCAAGTAGGTGTGGCCTGTTTCATAATATGAACTATTATAATAAAAATGCATAGCGAAAAATGCGCTGGATTACTAATTATTATATAAAATAGTGGTTCTGCCCGTAATTTATAAATCAACGTGACTATTTTCAGATTCCAATATCCATTTCCAAAACCATGTATGGCGCTTTCTAATATCCCATTAGCCGTAAAAAAAATTAACAAGGCACCATAATATTTTTGAGTTTGTTCAAATCTTTCAGAACAGTAGTACTGGATTTCTTGTCACAGAGGCATCATTAATCAATTAATGTATATTATGGATGTCTCACAGAGACGAAACCGTATTTTATTATTATCATGGGTATATTGCTTCATAAATTCCGTAAAATCAATTGTGGGAGTCTCATTGATCGACATTAACGATATCAAAAATAATTAGCGACATCTGTGGGGATTTAGGGGCAAGGAAAATGGCTGTCCCAGGCCGGTATAATAGGTTGTTACAACACGTACGTGATGTATGTCATATAATCCAAATATATACAACTTTCTAAAATTAGTAAGACATGGTATATTCTATCACGGTGGAAATGGCGAACGTTACACGTGTGTAAAGTGATCACTTAAGCCTACCATACGGTCGGTCGTAAGTCCGATATACACCATAAATGACTTCTATACCTACTTTCCCATAATAATAATAATAATAATAATAATAAAATACAGTTTCGTCTCTGTGAGACATCCATAATATATATTAAGGCACCATAATGTTTATTCTGTCTCATTCCAATTACTTTAATGGGTTGGTGACTTGATGTTTTTCGGTTTCTTTCGGTCTTATAAGCATAATTTGAGTCTAGCGAGCGTTCTGTTAAATATTAAGATGGTGGACTTTGCGGTAGGATCCGAAAAGTGACATTTATTAATTTGGTTGCGAAACAGGGTGTCACTCACTAATTTTCGAATCTTATTATAGAATATAATATTGATAAATTGTCTCAGTCGCTAGATGTATGTAAATATCAAATATATATTTTTAAGTTAATTAAAATACACAAAATGAGAGAATCTTTATTACTTTTTGAAAAATCGGAAAATATTGTACAATTGGATTGAAATTAAAAAATACTTATTAATAACGTTCTCATATTTGTACATATAATTTTCAATAACAAAATGCCAAAATATGTTTTAAACAAAATTATTGTAAATTGTGATGTATATACCTACATATAATACTATAAATAGGAATAGAATTTGTTTACTATACAAGAAAAAAGTATATACACAGAATTTTCTAATGTACAGATATGTAAAAATATATGATGAGATGCCTGAAGACATGAAGAATATAAATAAGATGAATGAATTTAAAAACAAATGATATAATTATTGTAAAAACAGTATAGTAGAATTATATTATAGATTGTACCATAGGTTATATCATATTATAAGATGTATATATTATATTATAGATTGTATACGATGTATATATATTATATATAGATTAAATTAACTAACTAAAGAAATAAATAAAATAAAATACCTGCTAAAAAATTCAAAATAATATATTTAAAAAAGTTTGGGAACTGCTGATTTACGACATAAATATTTCAGTAGGCAATGACACATTTGATGTAATTATATATAAATAAAGTAAATTTGTAATAATATTTCTTTTAACAAATTATCTAAAATAACTTTTAAAATTACCATTAGCATTTTATTACTCAACGCCGATCTGTTACGAAATCCTTCTTCTTCTTCTTAAAATTAAGCAATCCTCCTTACCAATCCTAAACTGGTTTGAAAATATATATATACTTTTGAAATAAAACTATATGTTTAAACAGAATTAATATATCGATTTGCACTATTTATTTCGATTAGAAAGAACTGCGGGAACAATATTATTTGACTCGATTCAACGAAACCACGAACCAAGATCGTGGCCCGATGTACTACGTCATTAAAAGCTTTTCCCAGCTTCGCCAGGTGCATTTTGATGATTTTCTGCGTCGCCAGATGTCAGGGAGCGCAGCAAAGGAAGCCGAGTTTGCCGCCATTAGTAACGCATTAAGTCACACAGTCATGGCTGAATTAACTTTTTTGTCACACAAAATTCTACTTTTTCGAGTACCAACCACGTGCATATATATTTTGTTGTAATAGGTAGGCACTATACAATTTTTTCCTTTGATTGTGATTTTTGTTCGAGGGATATTAATTTAGATATTTGTTTCATTTGATTTTTGATTGAAAATGCATGTCAGGCTTATCAATCGTTACTATAATAGATTATTTAATAACTATTTACATTTATTTTAAAGTAGAAACAATAAACCTTACAAATAGTAAAGATTTATTATTAAAGAGTTAAGATTGTTATTACGGTCGTTAGACATATTTAACTATAATTTCGGATATTTTATATGCACCGTATGTATTGCCCAGAAGCGAATCTCGACGTTTCGTTGGATACTTATCCAACGTCATCAGGAGGACGACCTTTACCCGTGGAGGTGGAGGATAAGTATCCAACGAAACGTCGAGATTCGCTTCTGGGCAATACATACGGTGCGTATAAAATCCGAAATTACAGTTAAAGATTTATTATTCCTAGATGTCTCACAAAGACGAAATTGTATATTTTTTTATCGGAAAGTAGGTATGGAAGGCTTTGGGTGTTCATAGGGCTTATGATTTATCGTACGGGTGGCTTAAGTGATCACTTAACACAGTGTAATGTTCACTATTTTCTGATTAATGATGTCCCTGTGACAAAATCCAGGGCAAACTTTTCAGAACACAGTTCTGTAAAGTTTGACTCTGAGAGATCGCGTGAGGAACACCAGAATAAGAAAGATATATGACACTGAGAACATTGTAAAATGGAGAAGAGTAGATGGTATGGTAACCTCCCAAAAGATGGAAGGACAGCTGCGAATCCACCTTCCCTACAGGAGGCGCTATCCTCTGGGAAACAGACTACATAGGTTTCAGAGATGTGTCTTATCTAAGATACAATATTTGAAATACAGATACAAGATTCAAAATACGTATTTTCATCTTGTATCTGAAATACTTTTTTGAATGTTCATTGTGTATCTTGTATTTAGATACATTCTTTTAGTATTTTGATATTTTTTAAATTTATTTAAATTTTTAAATTTAAATAAATTTTTAAATTTTTTAAATAAAAATAAAAAAAATATTTAAATTTTAAATTTAGTATTTTGATATTTTTTAAATTTATTTATTAAATTTAAATTTTAAATGATATTGCTGAAATACTTTTTCCAATGATGTACCTATAATGAGACCTCATCTAAGAAAAATGAGCGACAAAATGTTTGAAGAACTGTTTTAAAAGTCTTAATAAAACCTTAAATATATACTATTTTATTTTGTCACATTTGCACAATTTATTCGTTAATAATTCACGTAAGAAAATAAACTTACATTCAATAAAATGTGTTTTCTTACAAAAGGATTTTATCTTTAAAAAGTATTTGGAAGATACTTATTTTATATCTAGTATTTCAGATACCATTCCAGAAAGTTATTATATCTGGTATTTGAAATACTTGATTTAAAAGTATCTTGCATTTTGTATTTCAGATAATTTGTATAGGGTATCTACATCACTGTTAGGTCTATTAAAATGAAGAAGAAGAAGAAGAAAAATGTGGGAGAATCCTGCTTCGGCAAATCCTCTCAAGGATATGGAACAGAGCAATGTTCAAAGTGATATTGTTCAGCATACCAGCTCTTCCAACAGACATAACCATCCGTAGGTTGATCCTGTACATTAGAATGTGAAACAATCTATGCTGACGCTGTCTAGGGTAAAGATATAACAGCATTGTTTTCTGTATTTGTTAATATAAAGAGCACGTATTTTGACTCCCTTTCTTTTAGCTCGTAGCGTCTGCTTGCTTATCTGTCGAAAAAACTTTGGATCGATTTTTAACCCTTTCCCCGTGATCCAATCGAGCTGAAACTTGGCTGACAGACTCGTGGCGACGATAAAAATGATCTAACAAATTTTAGTTTAAATTTTTTTTATTATTATAGTATAATTTTGGATTTTCGAAATTTTTTATTACTCGCTTTCGTAGCGTCGCCCGACTTGAGCCCAACGCGTCAAACCTGTTTCCACTAGTAAATGAAAAAGGTAGTATAATAAAAACTTGACTTTTATGGGTTAATTTTTTATACACTTTTTTACAATGCAATTTCAACAAAAAAAATAATTCAAATACGTTTGTATATTTAAGGCACGGTTATTGTATAAATAATTCAAAAAAATTTATTGGACTACTTAAAAAGCAGCGAATTGACCCAGACAGCTGATTAAAAATGGCGCCTGCGACGGGGGGATTTAGTTGTCGGGGACGCGCGGCTTCCGGTGCGTCCCGGAAGTGCGCCACTCTTCCATTATTTAAATAAATAATGGCCGCTTTCTCGCAAACAATTAGCGATGGCTGCAGCTCGGCTCGGCCGGTGACGAAAAGCCCGCGAACGAGCCCGGCGCCGATTTCTGTCACGTGATGTGTTTAAAATACGCGGCGTTAATTATTCATCAATGAAAAAACCCGTCATATGACGGCCGCGAAAGACGCACGAGGGGAGGTTCGTGTGAAAAAATGTAATAATGTTTTTTATAAATGCTTCAAAAACTACGCATGTAGTATGCACATAACCATTGCCAGATTAAAAACCGAATAGAATATTTCACACATTAATTATACGATTTCGTTATTCACACTAAATATCTTCGCTGCACTTTCATCACTCTTATATATCTAGAATAACTTGTATCTCATATTATGACGCACGTTATTTAAATCGCCTAGGGCCGCACTAAAAAACTTCCCGCCCGCCAGTAAGTACTTCCTTGAATTACTATCGCTGTAACCCACGCCGCACGATTTTGCTTCGTATGTGGATTTGTCGCTGTCAAATAGCCTTAAACAACTGATAACTCAGTAGCTTGTCGAATCCTTTTTATAGGTTATAGCTTTCTGGGTATTTCTAGAGTTTATGTTAATAACTTAGTTTATTCCAGATTCATGTAGACCATACGAGAGATTTCGATAATGCATAATACAATTAGATTTTATTAAATGTGTACATACATATTATAAACATTATTTATTTTTTTAATCGCTTAATATCACAAATAAGTGTTTTTTTACAAACAGACCGTCAACAGGTCATTAGTGACCCTATAAATGCTTCTCAAGTGACATTAGAGTACAAAGTATAAAGTATAAATATTTTATGAACATTTTGAATAGGTATGTTATTATTAATATTTGTAATATTTAAAGAATTCACTTTGTGGTTGGACATTATAACAGTGTTGGTTAAATTAGTATACACCACTACCAGATTTTAGGTCTACCGGTTTCGAGACGTACTCGTCTCTTAGTCAGGACCAACACTACACTACTATGTTCATAACACTATACACCACAACCATAGTATTGTAAACCTTTCACCAATATATATCACAACATGCGTGTTAATCTTGTCAAAGACTAGCATGCACTAACTTGCTGGTTATTTTGAATATGATACACATAATTACACAATACACTTGTTATGATAAATTAATAATAAATAATGTCTTATTAATTTAATAAATTATAAATAATATTCAGAATAAAATAAAGACTAGCAAATCAATAAATACGTCCGCATAAAGGAATTATAATGAACAAGTTTAAAACCGCACAAATTCTAAAAACTCCTCATTCAAAAAACTTTACCCAACTTTCAATATTCCCAATAACAACCACAAACCTCTCCCCTTTTACGCCCCCCAACTTTGCTTGAATAGGTCATTACCCTATTGTAGGGATGGGCAACCTCATTCCCAAGAAGGGTGCAATATAAGTTTTAAAATTCATTTAGGGCGCAAAATCTTTTTTGACTATTGTCAGTCATCATCAATTATTTTAAAAATCTAATTATTTTCTTTCACTTATTTTATTTATTCATGTGAAACTAACAGTACATACAAATCATATTACACATGATTATTGAACAGTATAGAGACCATCTTACAAGTTTCCACAGGTCTGGACAAAAGAAAAAATGTGAATTAAAGAAAGATACAAGATAAAAATTACATATACGAAGACTGTACGAAAGAAAGAAGATGGATTAAAGAAGAAAAAAAGGTTTATTGACTGAGGTGAATATGATTGATGAATTGAAAAGATCCAAGTCGCTGAATATAGAGTTGAAAATTAGACGAGCGATATATAAAAGAGTTTTGCAGGGAGTTGGTATTACAGTGTGAAAGGCTCAAGGACCGATCTAGTGGATCTTCCGGGTACTCTAAGGGAGATGCGCTGCAGCAATGCCGCGCTGTCAATCTTAGAGGTAGCCAGTTTATGAAAAAATATAACATCAGCAGTATTTCTGCGATTGACCAGGGGTTTAATGTTAAAGAAGGTCGAGGAATCTACATTACTAATGTGAATACGAAGGGGAACGAAAGTCGAGATATTTTATGAATCTGTTCTGAACACTTTCGATTCTGTTTATAAGAACTTGATATCTGGGGCTCCACACCTGAGATGCGTATCTTTGCAAGGTCGAGGGTCCAGAGTCTTGACAAGGAGCAACATATGGCTTCATCTTCTATTGTCTTGCACCTCTTTAGTACTTGTAGCTTCAGTACCAATTTAGACCCAATTTGTCTTTATTAAGTCTGTTGTGTTTATCCCAGCTCAGTATGAAATTGACCCACTGAACGCCTTTCCTTTGGAGTTGCCAGGAAATCAAATCGTCGAAATTGATAAACAATTGCTTTCATATTAAATCGATTACCACAAACACTGCTGTTATTTTGTGAATCACTTCTTATTGTTAATATTTAGCATCCATTGCTAGCATAATCATTAGGACATATTGTCTGGATGTTAGTCATTTGATAGGAATTTTAGGTGGCCTTTTTTTGATGAAAATTCATCAATTTCTCAACCCTCAAAGGCACAGCAAATAGCTTCGCGTTGAATTGTGATTAGTTCTTTTAATTTAGTTATTTACACTTCTCACTTGCATCTCTCGAAGCAGGAGTCGTGATAACAATACTCGTGTTATTCAATTGTGTGCGTATTACTAAGTATACTTTATTATTTTTAGTGCTTTACCCCTTCAAATAATTATTCAAGACCCGGAAAAGCTCCACAGATAACTGGTTCATCAGCCATAATATTTCTTTCAGTGTCCCATTTTCCACAAATCTTACCCTGCATTGTGAGAAACAAGATCTAATTCTTCCTCCTCAGATGTCTCATTTAGATTTTCTTCATTTTAAATATAGCTTTGTCTTAAATATTTACTATCTTTGCTTAGTCAGATTTAATACTAGCTTTCTGTACCCGGCGCTATCCAACAGTGATGTAAAAATTAGTTTAGCCGAGATTTTGTTAAATTGTGATATTTAATTTTAATTTAAAATAAAAATATGTAATAAAGGGACTTGTAGATTGCACTAGTTTGGTGAGCATGATTATTAATCGTTTACCCTGCGTTATAGCGCGAGATGTCAGGTTCCATTTCATGAAGATGCATTTCGTTCTAATTTTTTTATGAACAATTCGTGTTTACAAAGATTGCATAAAGCTTGAAATGAATTTAATTATGTGTATCTGTATTGTATAAATAGTATTGCTGTTTATCAGTGGCGTGCAGCGCATACAAGCAAAAAAGCTGTGCATTAGTAAAGATTCTGAGAAACAAATATTAGTTAAATAATCCTTATCTTAAGAAAAAGTTGATTTAAAATTCTAGCCGTATTTCGTCCTACGGCTAGAAGTTTTATTTCTGACGTTTACATTTAACGTGACGTATCTGTTTTTTTCGATTTAAAATTCTAGCCGTAATTCGCCTACGGCTAGAAGTTTCATTTCCGACTTTTCTGTGCTTAACTTCATTTATTTCGCCAACCAATTTGTTCCACAGATATAGTCAAGTCGAGAAAAAAACCGTGTATTTTTAATGCTGCGAGTTTTGTGTAGTAGTGTCTTTCTTCGAAAGGTCCTATGCCAGGCGCACGTCATGCAGAAATGTTATTTTTTACAAATTCCACCCAAAACTTTCGGTGTAATTTTATGTCTTTTCTGTGTAAATACGAATACGACAAATATCATCTGTCATCTGTCATATAATGATATCATAAAATGTTTGATTTATTTTTGTGAATATATATATATCTGAAATTAGTATTGTTCCCGAATTTTTCGCCGTATTAGCTATACCTATATAAAATATTTATTTTTTTAGGTAATATTGTTTACAATACTTCTTTTATAGTGCAGTTATTTTTGTGGATTGAAGCTACTCAAGATAGTTCATTATATATAGTTAAAAAAAAAAATTATGTATATACCCTTAAAAGTATATGCGTATATATATTTTGAATATAGGTATATAGTCGGTCACAGCATAACCTAAGTTTACACCCAATGCACGCCACTGCTGTTTATATATATCAAACAAATCCAAAAAAAAAAAAAATGTTTAAAAATGGCTACTTGAAAATATTAAGTTATGTTATTTATTTTTAATTTGCATACAATATTGTGTATCATTTTATAAATTTAGTTATTAGCTACTTTTTAAAATATTTTCTCTCTATATAAATATTATTTGTCTTCTTCTACTTCACATTAATTTATACGTAACTCTTATATGGCTCTCAATTTATATGGCGGTCTTGCAATTTACATGGTTATGCTGGAATAAACTTATTATTATTATTATTTTGACGGCGGATTAAATCAAGGGGATGTTTTTATGGGATTGGTTATAATGGAAATGGAGGATTATACTAATTTTCTGAGTTTAGAATTTTTCCTAGTTGTAAATTTTAGTTCAATTTCATGCTCGCGCGATGTTGGGTGTGTCAGCTAGCCAATGCACGAGTATACCTCAGACGATTCGACATATTCTTATTTTAATTTTAAAATGTACTGTTCATTTTGTGGAAAGCGTCGCGTACTTGCCTAAGTTCGCATTATAAAAAAAAATTCCAAACAAAATTTTTATTTAAATGAATCAGTCTGTCAAATTTGACTTTTGTAGAAAGAAAATACAGCTTAATCATGTCGATTGACAGTATTACAAAAATAATTTTAGATATAATTGACGGTTCGATAGACACAAATCAGGAGACGTGTGAAGATGTTGAAAAGTTTTGCTCTGGTATTGTAGAGGAGATGGTGTATTACGTCACCGAGGAATACGGAAGAGATCCGGTCCACCTTCTTCCAGACAGCTTCCAGACCCTGAGCGAGGCTGTGAGCATCCCCGACGTGCTGGAGACTGGGGTGAAGGAGACGATCCAGATCTTGGGAGAGATGCTGGGCTGCTCGTCCTACAGGACTAGTCTGTTCGAGTTCTGGTTCCTGGACGTGGTGGCTGATGCGCTGATCAAGTCACAGAAGTTTGGGATGACTCAAGGTAATAAAATACGACGTGTAAAACACGAGTTTTAAAGAATATTTTTTAATATGTATTTTTAGGGAAATAACTTCAAAACGAAATAAATACATAAGAATCGTGGTAATGACCATGATATTTATTGGCTATATGCTATTGGTGTTTAAATATGAATACTACACCATGATTTTTTAAATAAATTTTCACAATTTGTAAGCGTTGTTCTAATGTAAGTATATTCATAGAATGGTGAAAAGGCAAAGCAAAGCAAAAAATCAGCTGTCAGCTGTTAAATTGACTGTCGCTGGAAAAGTGTAGCCAATTAAAAAAATCTTTAAACCGTATATTTAAACACTAATGGCATAAAATTATCTTAGCAATAAATCCGATACCACGACCATTACCACGTTTCTGTTTTTGTTTAAAAGAATACCTACACGCAATATAAAATTGTACAAATATGAACTAAATCCCTTTTTTAGGCGAGAGGACTGGGTCTCAGCTAAACAATGCCCCCCTCACGTATATTTGAGACAATTTTATACTATCTTCAAAGTATTTATTGTTCTCAAGTTTTATACTATCTTCAAGTTCTCAAAACGATTTTTTTTACGAAAGATGTTGCCCTTTTAATTTTTTTAAATTCGTTCCAAACCGAGTCTCTTCAGGTAAAAATGTATTTTTGTAATATATATAAATTTTTAAGAACATTTTGTCTGATCTTTTCATAATTTACTCAAAATTCACACGCTCGTGGTATTTTTTTTAACGTATTGGAACCGGCCGTGGATCTAAACTGTGTACCAAGATATTTTTACATTAGCTTATGTCTATATCTTATGATAATCTGTGATAAAACTTAATTTTGAGACTTATTTATTTATTATTAATTTATTTATTAATCAACGCCCTAGAGGGCTTTTACAGTACAAGCAAACCTTAATAGTAAGAAACATTTAACAATTTAATTATAAAGTAAAATAAAGATAATTAAACCAATATACCAGATAAATAACATAAGAAGATAAACAAAAAAATAATATGAAACATGAAATTAAAACATATTTAAAAAGGAAATGAACAATATTTAGGACACTTTAAAATAAATAAATATATATAATAATTCATGGGGAACAAAACGTAAATAAAAATTCGTTCAATTAAACTGTAATTAATTGTGTTGGTATATTCTTAGTCTAATATATTCTATTATTCTTAATAATAGTCTTATTATAATAATTCTAAATTAATCTGTGTTTTTATTCCAAAACAGATTATTTCAGCGAGGCAGACTGATATGAAAAATACCCGGATCCGTCTGGTACGCTTCAAACTTCATCTGGATTGCAAATAAATATTTCAAAATATCAAAAATCTAAGCAGATTTCGCTCCAAAAGCAGATAATATCTGACAGTTCTGATATTTTTAGTAAAAACAGATATCGCATTGTTATTATTTTTGTAAAAAAAGGGCGTAGTTACATATTTTGCGTTTGTTCGCAAGAATCATTTTACAAAGTAACAATTTTGTAACAGTTTCAGAAACGTGATAAAAATAAATAACCGTGTAAGCACGGGTAATCATTTAGTAACAGGTACAATAAATAACTGTTGGCGCGCAATTCACACGGACGTGGGTTATGATGTTATTATCGACGACGCTACGTTGTAGGCTATTGAGTAACTTATTTATTTAGATGGTACATAAGTAAATAGGATTTACTAACCTTGAAAAAATCATCTTTTGAGCTGAACACCAGAGGAGTCTGCAACTGAAATAGAGTTGATATTATATGAAATTAGTAAATTCACTGCGCACGGTAATGAATATTACAATAATAATTATCTTCAAATAATATAAACCGTAGATATAGGTATATGACGAGAATCTCAAGTGTAGTGAAATGTAGTGAAAACCGAAGCATGAGAAAATGTGTTATGCTTGTTTTTTTTGTTTTGATGTGAACGATTTGTGAATATTTTTGTAATGTATATAGTTTAGATTTTGGCAAAAGTGAGTAATCATTTTGTATAAAGTAAGTAATTATTATGTAATAATCAGTATGTTATCATATCATTACGATTGTGCAAGACATAAGCATAGGCAAAAGAGATAACAATAGCATTAGCATAATAAATTATCATAATCATAAGAGACAATAGTAACATAGGCATAAAAAATTGCAGTATTATAAGCGTGAGAAATAATAATAATCGTAGCCACTCGCACTCATAAGTAGATATAAGCACAAGACGGAGATCTAAGACTTTAAACTCCACCTTTGCAGATGAATTTAATGACTGATTCTTTTATCGTTCGAAATAAGGAACAGCAAAACACGAAATGAAATTATAAGTTGAGCGACCAAAGGGAAAATTCTTCAAAAATAGCGACCAAAAGGAATTAATATTTAAAAACCGGCACGAAGCTACGTATTACTGATTGATCAACTGATCCGAATAATGCTAATAAAAATAAATATATTTTCCAGGTAATCAAAAAATATTGATCTCATGGTTTTGCTACTTCATGAAGCAGCTGGAAAATAAATATGATTACGACACGTTTAATGGCCTGCTGGAGAGGTATCTGAATCTGAGTGCCGAATATATTTCGGAAAATTTGGGATGCATGCCGTCACCTGAACAAATTGGTGAGTTCATCACTGCACTATTATCACGATTAGAGCATCCAAATATTCGTGATTCCAACTATTCGAATATCAAATAGTTAATGATAATATATTCGAATATATTCGTAATATTTTTAAGAAAGGAATAATTTACTTTGGATGATAAATACAGATAAATAAATACATTCTATATATGTAAAATAAAAACACGATAATTGTAGAGAATTCAATTATTTAAATTTTTTTAAATATATCTTATAAAAAACAACAAAAATATATTGAAAAATAATGTTGAATTGATACGTTTATCTCACACCTCACGTACAAGTTTTTTTTTCATTATTTTGTATATAACTTCTTGTTTGTCGGCTTAAGTATTTATTAAAACTATGTACAAGTTGACAAAATAATGTAATAAAACTTGTTCTCATAAAGCCATAAAAATAAGCAGAAGATGTCCGACAAAGGCGTTTACATCTTTGATTTCCGAATTCGTATACCTGAGTGAGTGAATGGATGAATGCTTGCATACTGACTTCCAGGGTCCGTAAACCTTTGTTTCGTTTAGAAAAATATTAAAAATCTTATGATATAAATAAGAGCGAATACTTTACGAATACTTTTTAAAGTATTCGAATAACGAATACTTAAAAACAGGTGAATATATTCCAGTTTCGAATATTCGAATATTCGGATTGGAGGCTCAAATCACGATCCACTCGCGTGTCCACTGCTCTGTATTCGCCTCTTCCAAGCATTGCCTAGTCTCTGTCTTCAGTCCTTCTCGTCCACCTATTGCCAATCACTCTTCAGATGCCGTCGCTTTCGTCTTGAAGGTGTCCCTATAAAAAGGGTCTATGTAATACCTACATCTGGCCACAAAGTGATTTTATTTTGTACTATTTTGTGTTTTATAATGATCTTGCCAAAATTCTATCTCAAAAATTGGCTAACGTCTATACTTACCGATATTCATCTGGTAAAGCCCGGTCGCCGAAAAGAGAGATTTTCGTACATTGACCTACGCTACGTATCCTTGTCGCACGCGTACAATTATGTTGCTGTCACGCTCGCTCGCTGTTCTTGTGCGTAGGGTCAATGTACGAAAATCTCTCTTTTCGGCGACCGGGCTTTAGTAACAAATTTGATGGATGACAACAGTTTGACGACTTCTGACTATAGGCATGTCGATTGGGATTGCTTAGCAATATGAATAAATAAAGAAAACATCAAATTAATGTCCATAATTGGCAAGTGAATAGAACCAAAAATAACTGAAATTCTGCTTATTTATTTCATTGTTTTTTCTTCTGTAAAAATTTTCTTTTCGCATATAGACCCTTTTTATAGGAACGCCTCCACTTCTACCATTCTACCAGTGTGAAGCCTACTTTCCAGAATATTCCTTCCCCATCATATTTTATTTCTGGACTACGTCCGTTACCTTGTTGGTTTTCTGGCAAATTTTTATGTTATGTACTCAATTTCTCAAAGATATTCCGAGTAGAGCTCTTTTAATTTATGTAAGACATTGATGGCAACCTTCCATCGTAATCTTTATAGAATTAATTCTACAAATAGCTTGAATATTATTACTTGTTCATATTTTGTTCTTTAATTTTGCGGAAAATAAATTGAGATAATTTGTACCCTACAGTACTAAAAAAATGTTATCTCTGTTTAAAAAAAGCCAATACCTGAGAATAATAATAAACGGAAAAAATATAACAAAATTATTATAAGGGTGGCATTGAGCAAGACATTTAATAAACGTATTTAGGTTTCTGAGAATGAAAGGTGGCGTTTCGTAAAGAAGAAGAAAAAAAAAATTCAAAATGATTGGAAAAATTATTCATTTATAGTTATATTTATATTTATGTTGGCAGGTTTTCATGAAAAATTATGTATTTCTACAGATGTATTTTCAAAGTGTCTTGTAGCTAGTAGAAAAACTTCGGGAGAGTCTTCTTCATTCAATTTTGAATAGAAAATATTCTTTATACTTTGGGTGTACAGTTAATAGTTTAGTTAATAGTCAGGGATTCGAACCTCATTCCATGATATTCCAGATTAGTCCATGTTCAAAACACAAGTTTAATTTGGTTTAATAAGAATACAGATGTAATACCCGATCCGTTGGTAGGTATATCTATATTTAAAAACAAAAAAAAAACATTATTTGCCTAATGAGTGAATTTATATCTAAAAGATTTGAATTTATAAAGCGCTAAGTGTCAGAAAGTTCATTTTAAGATATAAGGTAGAAAGTTAACATAGTCTTTTTCGCTCTTTATGTGCTGTTTTAAACAACTTTTTATTAATATTTACAACACTACTACATGCCGGTGCCTCACATGAGATAGCGATTTTAATACCAAATACTACCTACAAAATACTCATGTTGTTTAATGCCTTATTTATAAAAAATGACGCGGCACTTAATACTTAACAAACTAGGTACCTAATCAACAGAGTATTTAATGTACTGATGAAGGGAAATAGCAGGTACTAACTTAATACTCGATTAATTTATTTCCGGTATTTATTTGGTGAGTGAATTTTATCTAGCACGAAGTGTAATATGGCGGGATCTTGTAAATATATAACTAACATGGAATCATTGAGGACATTACCATAGGATAGTCATAACTCGTAACAAACTGTTGAGCGTGAGCCGCAACAGTGAACGCAAACCATCAAATCGCGGTAATGTGATTGTGCTTATAGTCGTATCAAATAAAATGTTACGTTAACAATAAACATTATTTATTATGGTCACAAAATCGAGTACACGGAAAATGCCCATTTGTTACGAACATTAAATTGGGTGAAAAATATAAACTATGTTATTTCTAACTGAATTTAATTATATTTTTTAATTTTATTATACGAGTTCTTCGGCATATGGAAAGTTGCAAAATTGCAAAAATACAATGCACGTTAAAACTCAGGATCTGTTTCAAAATACCGCAAAGAAGCTTTCCAAATACACCTACGTTTTTCATCCATAAACAAAACATAACATCCAAAAACACGTAAAATCGTTATAGGGAGTTTTGGAATTAGGCACTACATATGTACGCTACCACTAATTTAATTAAAAATTATAGAATAACCTTTCGTATCCACTCAAGTGACGGAGTATAATTTAAGATGGTATTTATGCTAAGAATTTTATTATCTAAGGGCCGGTTGTATCAATACGCTTTTTACCTAGTAAAAGTTTATTTATTTTAAAGCATAGATTTATTTGTTTGATTTTTTTGACGAGTTAAAAGATTACTTTTAACTAAATTGATATAACTGACCCTAACCCCGATCCATTTGGTCATTAGATGAATGTTTAGACCATCTTTAAACCAAACAAAATTAAAATTTTGTTAAAAATTAATTAATAATTTTTTGTTAATTGATGTATATTTTTTGTTAGGAACGCAAATAATAAATTGCCCCAAAAGTAACTTTAATAACGAATATAAACAACGACTTTTTTTTCAAGATAATGAACCTTTTTATTTTTAGTATTCATGAGAACCTATGAATCATTAGACGAAGCTAATGAAATTGAATGATTTTTGTGCGTTCTGTGACATCTCTGTACAAATAGCTGAACTATATATATTGACATCTGTCGGCCAGTGACAGAATTTAAATAGACCTATCAGAACAACCCGAGCAGCGAGCTCCCTATTTCATCAAAATATTTATAATACATATATTTCTATATATATTCCTCGGACATTGTACCATTACAAAATTTATGGCGATCCGCACACATTTTTGGATTATTGAATCCATTTTTTTTGGAATATTGAAAGTTATATAAAATAATACAAGAACCTATAGAAAATTTTTTTTGGCTTTGTGGACATCAAATACGGTACCTATCAGAATAATGTGTACTTTCTAACAATAATAATGTATAGTAGTTTCAGGACTTGACAAGGAAAGAGGAAAAAAATATTTTTAATTTCCACTTTCCTCTCTTCATTCCACTTTGAGAATCTTCCATTGCCTCTCCTCACTCTTTGCTCTCCGCTCTTTCATTGACTTCACCTTTATTACTATTTAATGGGGTCAAAATTAATGGGGTTCTGCTGAAACTGGCAATTCTGCTCATTTAAAATAAGTAAATTTCAACAGTTTATGCTTGTTATGCTTTTACTTACATGAAAAGTTTTATAGTATGTTAGCAGTGTTTATAACCAGCAGTCGCCAAAATTTAAGACCTCGCGGACCACTAAATTCATTATTTTAAATCCCGCGTACCACTTAAAGGATTTTTTATTGTTCAATATATTGAGAAAAATTTTCTCGCAGATCATCACTTTAGCGATCGCTATTTATAACATCATGTTTCCAGTTTTTGTAACGGTTAAATAACAGTAAAAATGTTCTCAGGTTTTCCCGGGCATTTAGAATCTTCTGGTTTGAGTTTTCTAGGATATTCTGCCGTGTTTCTACAACCGACACATCATCATCGTCATAACACATCAGCTCTCATGATGGACCCTGCAATGGGATCCAAAAAGAAAGGCTGTGGAAACACGGCAGAATATCCCAGAAAACTCAAACCTGAAGGTAACGGTAAATTTTTGCCTTTTATTGATTTCAGCACAAATCATAGCAGATTCCATGGTAATTGAAGAAACTAATGATGAACAGTACATGAATGAAATTAATAGTCGAAAGGAAGTGAGCGCACCAACAAAAGACACTGCCCATGGAAAGATTTCTACGAAAGTTACCAATGTGGTAAACAAAGAGCAAGATAAATTAAAACAAGACAACCTGAATACTCTGGTAAAAATGGCAACAATTCTAAAAAACATGTGAGTATGTATATGCATTAACAAATATGTAGTCTGAAAAATATGAATGAAAATAAATGAGGCATTGTTAGGTTTTAATTACAGCTGACACTGTATGTCGATGTATGACGCTATATAAAATTGAGAATCAGTCACATAGTGGACACAATATAACGATAATATAATTCAAGGATAATAGTTGCATCTGGCAAATCATTGACATGTCATTATGTTTACATTTGGGAAAAAGTCAGACAGATTCAATGACAAATTTATTGCTGTGCATAAAGCAAGCATATCTTCTAAATACACCTATTAATCAAACAAAGTATCTATTTCTGCTCTAAAAAGTAAACAGATATATAGTATAATGTATTGAGACTGTAAGGTGCATGCATATTGTTGAATTGATTTCTTTGAATGTCATATTTTCAAATACATAATTATGTCTGGGATCATAATCTTCAAACAATCAAATAGCAATCAATTTCAGAGGCCAAATTCAGTAACAATAGCAGGTGTTTGCAGTATAATGTTAATTTTATAGGAGTTTATTTATCATTGTGCTGTTGAATTTTCAGAAAATTTTAATTTCAGTACAGTATTGATATATAAAAACGGAGGTTCAAAAATGAGGTTCGTTTGGAATATATTTTCAGGTAATATATACACCATAGGTTTCGAATTAGTTAACTAGGCAACATCCGCTGAGAAATCCATACAGGATATTATTAGATTTTGAGGATTAATTTTATACAGATATTTTGAAACTGGTTAGCATTAAAAGATAAACACTGGTTTTATACTAGTTCACACTAGATAAATAGACGAAAAATATATAATTATATATTTTCAATTAACTTTTTCTACTATCAGTTTTGCAGATGAATTAATATTCATGATGATAAGCAGTTTCTTCAAAAAGCGCCCCCTGTATCTTGATGTTTACTCACCGTATGAAATAAACACACCTCGAGAAATTTTGGTCATTAAAACTAAAGAAATACCCCCAGAAAAGGATAAAAAGGGCAAAAAAAATCCCACTCCTAAAAGTGACAAAACAAAAGAGGTTGTCGAAGAAGTCGTAAACGATTCGGAAAATGACAAAGAAATAGATCTCAGAGATTATATTTTACCGCTGCAAATGGCAGTACAAAATACATTTTTTGAAAGCTTGTGGCCACCTGGGCGGGAATCAGCTGCAGGCGACAAAAAAGCCAAGGCGAAAAAAAAGAAATAAGTAACCCTGTAAAAACAGCGAGTGTGCTTTTTTTCCTTATCTTATTATGAGCCAAAGAATAATTTTTATTATGAAAACACAGATGCTGTTAAACCTCTTTAATTCGCACCCCGAAAATTCAAAATTCACCATAATTTTAAATTTTTAAAACTCACTCAAGTCCCAAAATATTCATTTCATAGCAGGTTAATCCCGATAATTAGAAAATACCAGTAATTCATTATTATAAATAATTTTTCACCCCTTGCACCATAAATCAAATGCATTTTAGTTCACATAATTCAATTTTTAGAATATTTTGATTTTTTGCAAAGTGAGAACAATAATTATGTCAATATTGGTAATTTAGTAATAGAAATGTCGCAATCTTTGTATTAGCATAATAAAAATTATGTTTTTGAAATGATTTCTTGAAATATGCAAAAATACAGACACTTTTCTCAAAATTAATGGCTTTTTTCATGAGTTTTACCATTTAAATCGAATATCGCAGTCACATCGCAATTGTTTTTTGATACCTTGAGTTCGAATTAACGGGGTTCTGCATAAATCGAAATGTTTATTTGGGTCCCTCGAAGGTTCTACTGCATAAAGTAATTGTATTGTTATGACCATGTAAATAAATATGAAATACAACAATTGATTTTTTTTGATAAGTTTTCTTTAATTTTAATATTTTTAATTTCTCCTAGCACAAGATTTTACTAGCCTCACTAGCCTAGATACAAGATTTTCCCATTACAAGAAGCTCTTTAGAATATTTCAAATTCAAAGTGTAAATACTAATGGACACTAATATTTTTTAATTGCGTAGAAAAGGATGTAATAGGAAAAATTGAATTACATATCTTACAAGAAAACATTTTTTGAGTAATTTTGCGCATTGCATTACAAATTTTGTGAAAGAACAGAAGGAACTGGAAGTCGGAGCGAAAATGGACAGGCTCACCATATCCTGCCTACTATACGCAGACGATGCACTATTAGTGGCTAACGGTGAAGCTGATCTTCAGTGCCTGGTGTCCAGGATGTCCGATGTTTGCATGCAGAGTGAACGTATGATGAACGTTGAATAGAGGGAGTCCGCGAAAGTCCTGGTGTGATCAGATACTACAAGTATTGGAGGATGGCCCTGTTAAAAGCCTCAACAACCGTAGAACGTGTATGAGAAGATGTATAAATGTAGCGGAAGCAAAAGTGGTGTGTCAAGATAGAAGGATATGGCATTCTATCCTCTCTGCCTACCCTCTGCGGTGAAACGGTGTGATGGTTAGTTAGTTACTTAGCAATACAAATATGCCATTTGTATAAAGTCGTGTAATTGTTATACTTGTGGGTTATAAATAAAAATGAATACATATATATGATAGCTATAGAAAGAAATATGAATAATAAAGAAAACATTATTATATTGTCCAGTATTTTTACTCATCTACTAACAATGATGTAGCCCAAGTTCCGCATTTCAAAACTGCATTTTTAGCCTTAACATTTAACATCATAAAAGAATTCACTTTTTCAATAACTTCAAAATTGAAACCCAATTGTCCATATTTATTACATCCTGTCCCCCAAATGGATCCATCATCCAGTTTGATAACAGTATGCTTCGATCCACAAGAAACATCGACAACATTCAATTCCAAAATCTTTCCATTTCTGGAATCATAAATGTCAATTAGATTAGGAATAGCGTAGGAACTACATAGTTTATCGTCACTTTTGGAACATTTCATTCTTTTTTGTTGTTCGATTCTTAAAGTATCGTCAAACACAACAGACTGGGAACGCTTCCCAATTTCAAAAGCGTTTGAGGTTACGCTGTTAACATCTGGATTTGGAAAATCATCCGAACATTCATCTGAATCATCATCAAAATCATTATCAATTTTATCATCGTCAAAATGATTTTCATGTGCAAAATCTATGTCTTCGGGATAAGTGTCAAAGCAATCATCAAAAACGTTGTCATTTTTATTTTCTGAAGTATGGTTTGTTCCGCTATTTTCTGCAGTCATTTCTAATTTCCTTGTTTCTGGATCCGTATGTATCCCGAGTTGTCCTCTGTCATTCCAGCCCCAAGTATATAAGTCACCAATACTACTGATGGCGCAGGTGTGCCACCCACCTGACGCTATTTTGACAATTTCAATACCGGCTAAAGCTTCAACAAGTTGAGGCTCATCGGAACTATCGATCGATCCATGGCCCAATTGACAGCGACTGAAACAAAAAGATTCAACAAAATAAAACACTCAATAGTAATAATAAGCAGCTATAAATTTACATTCAATTTTAAAATATGCAGTTGACAGTGAGAAAAGGATGAAAACTTTTTTTTCTTGTTGACTTTTTTGAGCACCACGTGGGCTTGCTTGTCACTTTATATTGCTTAGTGGAAACTTTTAGTCACTGTGTTTTAACAATTTTTATGAAATTACTTTGTATTTAAATAACACAAAAAACATATGTTGATTGTTAAATTGAGTGAAAAACATTAACCAGATTAACTCTATGTGAGTTAAATAGTAATTTGATATTTTACTGCTTAAGTTTTGAGAGTAACGGAAGCTCGTACAGGTTAAGTATTATACTAAAATACTTAATTGTTAAGCTGTTTAATACTTCATCAGTCAACAAAGAGATTCCGTTTCTCTAGAAACATAAGCAGTAAAATATAAAATCATTACTAAACTCAAGCTACAATGTAGTACTAAATAATACTGAAGTGTACACTTCACATGTTTGTAAGTGAACTGCACGCTACAAACTACACACACACCTTGAACTTCAAACAGCATACTACAAACTACACGCTTGAAATTTTAAATTGAAGTATGACTTTTTTAATGTGTGAATATTTTTGCGAAGTTGACATAGATAAAAATAAATAATTAACAAAGGTTTCGATGTGGTCGAATGAAGAAAAGTTTGGAAACCGAAACACAACCCACCCCCCATGAATTTGAAGATTTTGGCACTGAATGAAGAAATCTCTGGAAACTGAAAGAACCCCTCCCCCTATAGAATAGAAAATTTTGTAGTAGTGCTTCTTGCAGTTCATTGTAATATATACAATTAGTTCACTTCGTGTAGTCTATTGAAGTAGATGGAGTGTGTATTGTTTCGGTACCTACAACAATGTAGCGCACACTTTGTAATCTTCAAACTGGTGAATGTGTGCTTGTTGTAGTCTTCATTTTGAAATGTTGTTTTTCACTTTGCCAATGTAGAGATAACATAGTCAATATTTTTCATCCAATTTAATAATAAGTTATCACTAATGTTAAGGCCAAATCCATTAATAACATTACATGTAATTAACAGTACTAGAGGTAGTATAAAAAAATGCAAATTAAAAATTTGGTAGTGAAATCTTACACACATAAGATAAATTGAATCTGTTAGTCTATTTAATAGTGATACATGCAAAAATTAATTCAATAAAAAGGCTTTCCTGCATGACAATATTTATATTCTTTATGATAATTGACATACACGTTTTTCAAAAATGATGGTTGAATTGAATTTTTTAAATTTATGGCAAATTAAAATATGGAACAAATAAAAGTTTGAAATCTTTGAGTGATAATGCATTAATAGCAGCAATGGGGATATTGCTGTTAGCTACACATACTGAAAATAAATTTATATGCATACTAGGAAACGAGTATGCACAAATTGCAGATATTCTCATTATTAACTTTAGTCGTTACCGAAATCTCCTTAACAAACACTTTAACGTTAATGTCTTTGTTCTTACTGATATACACTTTGTAATTGTCTTTACTTAATTTGTGATTTATGTACTTGGAAAAAGTATGTTTTTTTTTATTTAGATATTCTGTCACAGAGTATTAATTTGTAAAGACATGAACAAAACCCCATTTTTATGAGAGGGGATTGGATCAGTGCAGAAGAATGTCCCCCTTGCTTCAATTAAAGGCACACTTTACATACGCATTATTCTAGCATACTAATCCCCTACCCTAGCAAACAAAAAAAAATAACAATACAAAAATTATTACAAAAGATATTGTGTTATAAATTTCATATGTATGTATATATATATACATTTTTAAACAATCATGCAAGCAGATATTATTCACATTTATAATGTACACTGTTATCTAGATAGTTTCTTATTTTATTGTAATAGGTGTAAACCGTAGAAATAAAATAAATAAATAAATATGTACCCAGGCTCACACAAAATTGACTAACACAACAAAACATCTAAATATTCTTAATACCTTCCTCCTCCCAAAGTATACACATTGCCTCGATCTGTAAGCAACACTGCATGTTCATATCCACAACAGATATCTACAACCTTCCCAATTATATTTTGTGTAGAAATTTCAGACGGGATATTGAACACTCGTCCTTCAGAGGTAAGACACAAGTTGATCATGACTCCGCAAGCGATTTTTAGTATGGTTTCACTTTCGAAATCGATAATTGTGCCTTCTTTGGTTCCATGTTCAATTTCTCTCTCGGAATTCAAGAAATTAGGCAACATTTTCCATTTTTGTTCAATGTCAGGATCCAGATAATATTTCCAAACAGTTTTATCTTTATGATTGTAGAGTAATATGTGTTTATCATTGCATGATACGTTTGTAAAAAATCCGCCTTCTGGGTGAAGTAAGACTTGTAATTTTCCTTCGAAATTCTCACAAAATCCTATGATAAAGACTGTTGAATTAAGTACAAATACATTGTATGCCCATTCCACACACCAATCAATTTGTTCTATTTTATCTCGAATATCTAGGTAAGCTTCCATGTCAGAAACCTTGAAATCAAACATTACGTGTTTTTCCGTAGGCCACTGGCCAAAACCATTGTATCCCGTAAATAGAAGCTTCATATTTTATTAATTTTCAATTTCTACTGACATTTCTAAAATGAATAATATATCAGTAATTCTAGAAGTGTTATACATATGGCATACATTGACTTAAACAATTTAAGACCACTAAGCTCACTTCAAATACGAGTAGATATTATAATAATTTTCTATTTATTCTAGTATTTTCATAGCAAAATAAATTTGATATTATAGTACCTAACAGCGTTTGAAATAAAACGTCAATTAATTTCAGTGATAAATCAGGTACACATTACTTCAGAAGTGCTCATGTTCATAACCTACTTTTCTCTGATAAAATCAATGCAATTATTGAAACTTTTACGACTTCGTAATTACTCGCAATACCGTCATGTTTGAATTTTGACATTTTAAAACGTCAGATGATTTATAATTATTGTTTTATTAAGTTGTCAGTTCCGTTACATCGCGACCGCAGAGTTGTCAACGTTCTATGTGCTTTAAAAAATTAAATATCACAGTAATTCATACTTGGTATATAAAGTGATATTAAATGATGGTAAGTCAACACATATTTATTTAAATTCGTAATTTTTTTGCCAACCAATAAACTGATGCAACAAAATTTCCTGTACTAGATTTTCTATTAATTGGATTAGTACATTAAAAGTTTATTTTCTGTTGCCATGGCGACACTCATCGCTCATTCTACAAAACAAAAATTCACGGATACCAATATGCCAAAGTTCCAAATTATAATTTTTATATTTCTTTCTGGCTGTCAGATTATTTAATGGGGTGGGGTACTTACCTGATTTTACGGTTTTTATTTCATCTTGATTTCCGTCTCGCCTAGTTATGTTAACCGGTGATACACTAACCGTCATTTGAGATTTGTATCTGACTGCGTCGATGATTGGCACCTGATTTTTTTCAATTCGACGGGCAACCATCGGTACTAAACAACAATATTGTTGCGTCGGTTTTGTCATTGTTGAAAATATGAACGCGACGTTCGGATCGCGTTCATATTTTCTAAATATTCTTTTAAATTCATTAAAATAAACTCTTAATATTCTAAATATAAATAAAATTATTAATTCCTTAAATTTAAAAATAAATATGACTAGGTAGGTGTAACTAGAATGTTTTTTGAGGTTTGGTTATTTTGAAACAAATGTATAATTGCATATTTTGATGTATTATTGTATATTTTGTTGGTATACATTTCAATCCGTAATTAACAACTTGTACATAACTGTGTGGTAAATATGATGTAGGGATTGAAGACTTCACTGGCAACTTCGAAACCCTTACTGCCGACCAATTAGAAAGCAGATTGGAGAAAATGCACCCCCATCCCGGTTTCCGCGCAGAAACTTACAAAAAGCCTGAAGCCCCTCAAAAAGTTTCCTTTTTTTTGGATTCCTTTCGATCCTGATCTGAAGTGGTAATCATCAAGCTTTCTGGGAGGCTGCCTGTTGCATATCCTGTCGTGCTGCTTGCGTGGTGAATTTCACGTACCCGGTATGCAGCTGCCGGACACGCGATTGCAGTACATTGGAGAAGATTGCAGCCAGCCCTGATGAAGAAGAATACCAGTGGCAATGCGATGGAGCCATCCAGAATTGCTTCCAAACACATGAGTGCACCCCACATGCATCAGAGGCGATCTTCCTAGCAACCATGCCCGGTTCAATTCGGTGCTGCCTCCATACGTCCGCATTTGGAGAACTATGAAGGACCGCAGCTGGATCTCCTTGCTGCTATCAACATGTAGAGATTTCCAATCGGGAGATGCAAGAAGAGAGTAGATGCGAATAAGTGTGAAGTGAACATAGCTGTGAAGGCGTAGATTTAAGTATATATTCTAGAAATAATTAGAACGAAAATAAACAGGTTAAGTACTATACGTAATTTTAAAGTCTAAGTAGAATTTTTGTGTCCGAGTTGCCATTAAATATGTGAAATTTAATTTCTGTATTCTTTTTATTTGAATTCTCGCCTTCCCTTGGCAATTTGTTTATTTTTGTGTGAAACATTTCAGGAGAAGAAAGAAGTAGGTTCATCTTCAAGTTTGTGTTTACTGGGGTATTATGCCGTGTTGTTACGACCTTTCGGGCCAACGTTTCGGATCCCATTGCAGGGTCCATCATCAGGGCTGATGTGTCTTGAATGTTGGTGTTGTGGTTAAGTATCGGCTTGCATGTTGGTGTTGTGGTT
>JADDOH010016710.1:0-10594 GCA_016648135.1 Agrypnia vestita
TCGAGTTTGTCTGCAAATAAAAACTTTCTTAAATTAATGGTTCGCGTCTTGGATAAGCTCCGCTCTTAATCTAAATATAATAATTTCGTAGTCTGCCTTTCCCGTAAGTCCGTAACTTCCTAAAAATTCACGTCAAAAAACGAAATTGGAGAAAACAAATAAAAAAGAAACAAAAATATACTATATAAATTGGTTCAAATTAATGGTGTAGGTACATATTTTAGCTTAAATAATAAAAAATGCTAAGATATGTATTAATTTACGTGTCCTGTTTTGTTTGATTGATTTTTTATTATGAAAAAATATAAATTAATAAAATTAAAATTTTGTTACGTAAAATTAGTAATATATATAGTATATTTTAAACAAACCACGCAAAATATTTTCAATGGGCGGTGATAGGCCGCGTTGCCGTTTGCAGGTTCGAGGTTCGAGCCTTTCTCCAGCCGTGTAATTTCATTATTTTAGCTGTGAATTCGAACGAAATTATTACACATAAATATTTTAACTGGAACACCAATTTCAAGTGTGTTCCGTGGTTTCGCAATTTCGCTACATGCTGTTTCCAGTTACATGCATTCTCGCTACAATGCATGCGCTACTTCCGTTACAATAAAAAAATTACCCTAAATGCGCCAAAAGAGATAACCTCAAAATTTCATGAAAATTGATTTAATAATTTTAAAAATATATATTGATTGTATTATTTGTATAAATCTACTTATATTATTTAATTAATTACACCTACATGTTTCGGAAATACCTTTCCATTGTCAGGGTGTTATATGTATGTCAAAATATCAAAATGAATAATGTCTTTTATTTTTTGTTTTTCTAAATTATTTGAAAATTTATTATTAAATTTATTCCTGAAGTTCTCGATTACTCGCAATTATTGGAAACAATTTTAGAATTGGGCTAGTAGTTAAATTTAATTGATTATTAATAATATTTTGTTTACTATTACATGCTTTACTAATTTCTAATGATTCTAAATTATTCAATTTCAGACCAAAATTATTTATGTGTAAAATAGAAAGTCCTAAATTTTTATCAAAACCGTGATCGTTTTCTAATAAATGATTTGCAAATTCAGAAAAAACACGATTATTCAGACATCTCAAATGCTCTTTAACTCTTACATTGAAATTCTGACCGGTTTTTCAAATATAAAACTTTAATAATTTAATCATTATTCAAAAACAACATCGGCTCGCTATGTAAAAAAACAACCGGTGTACGAGTAGGTTAATAAAATAAATCGCCTTGCTTTTTGTTAATGATAATATTCTTGACTTACCTTCATACATCACTGTTGCATACTTGAAAAATGCAAAAGGAATTAAAAACAAGCTCGAATAGCAATCCGCTTATTTGGTTTCAGTGTCAACGAACGATTGTTAAATTGATAAAAACAATCAACGAATAAGGTGTTTCTTCATTTTTTTTTACAATAAAATACAATAATATTTATTACACAATTTTTTTATTCATTCATAGTACCTCTCCATTTAAGAGCATAGTATAGCTCTTGTGCTCGGACGAATTTCTATATATAATTATTTACATTTAATTATTTTACATTGTATTATATATCTAGGATGAAGTAGTGGAGTGAACGTCTTTGACGGTAATGGTGTCTAGTTCAGTTCATTGAGATGTTCTCTCAATTTGTTCCGTATCTTTTTCATTTCGATTGGAAGATTGTTGAAAATTTTCATGCCCGAGTACATGAAACCTTGTTTATATTTTTTCGTATTGCATTTTGGGTTTTTAAAATTGTCCCGTAATCTTGGTGTTGTGTTTCTTTCGAACTTTACCTGTTCGTTGATAAGTTGCATAATTGATACTCTTTTGTATATGTTTACACCTTTGGGACTGGAAACATTTTGAATCGTTCAGAATATTTTGAGTTTGTTCAAATCTTTCAGAACAGTGCTGGATTTATGTCACAGAGAAATTATTAATCAATTAACGTATATCATAAGTCCTATGTACACCCAAATGACTTCTATACCTACTTTTCCATAAGAAATACAGTTTCGTCTCTGTGAGATATCTATAATATACGTTAATTTTGAATCGTGTTTGTGTGGGGAATGTTGATTTTTTTATAAGTATGACTTTAATAGTTGTTCTCTGAATTACTTTAATTCAATATTATTATTATTATAAGTTCCACCCCACCCTATTATTCCATATTGGAGTAGTGAATGGACAGTTGCATAGTATACCTTTTTTAAATTGTCTATGCTTTAAATGTTTCGTAGTCTTATGAAAATATATATACATCTTCTAATTCTTTTCGTCAACTCGTTGATTTGGCTATTCTTGTCTTAAGATTTATTATTTTTGATTGTTAGGTTTTTACAAGTTGCCAACCACTGCAATAATCATGGCCCTTGAAACAAGAAATAATAATTGCAAGACTCCTGCACCGTGAAACTTGCCACGCTGGACCGCAATCGTGTTTCAAGAGCTTGGACGCATCGCCCTCAAAAATACGGAATAAATATTATATATTACGATCGATGTCATTAGCGCACCTCCGCGTTGGTACAACATGCAGGTGTTGATGTAATATTGATTAATGACACTCAAAAATATTTGAAAACATCAAAATAGATTGTTAAAATAGCTCGCGTTATTACATTATTATTATTAAATTGACGCATAATTATCCGCCGTTTTTTTTAAAGAAATTATATAGTAACTAGGGAATGCAATCCCGATCCCGCGAGATCTCGGAGCATTTTACGAGATCATTCCCGAACCGAAAAATCGAACGAGATTATCGGGATTATCGGGATTGATCAACTTTTTTTTTTGTTTATTTGTGTATGTCTATTGAGCTTTTAGTAAATACTTAAAACTTATGTTCGTGTAACATTCAAATAATGAAAATAACTTTGAATAATATTTGCTGTATTTTATCAACCTAACATAGTAATAAAAACTAATACTACTTAGTAGTTTTTACTACATCGACTGATTGATGCTTGGAGAAACGCCTACAAAAACTTTAATGCAATGATTAATAATGAACATTTTATTAAAATTGCTGATATAAAAATGTAAGGCAATGTCGTCAATTGCTATTCAGCTCTATAAACAAAAAAAAACACAAAAGTATTCGGGATCCTGTTCCCTAGGGATCCCGAAAGGGCAATCTCGACTCGGGATTGCATTCCCTAATTGTAAGTAACAAAACCAATAACGAAATCAAACCTAAAACATATACGTGCTAAAAATGACAACGCCATATACTTTTATTTATTTTTTATTTTATTTTATTCGGTCATCCAACAGGGAGATATAATTGCTTGGTAGGACAAAATACAGAAAAAAATGTTGAATATCTCCCGCAATTAATGGATGAAACAGATAGACATAAATTATAGACAAGTCAATTTGGTAGATCAAACAATTTTACAGTTTCATTTAAGTAATTGTTCCTAATTTAACTTTATCATAAACATAAAAGGGTTCGTGATGTATATACTTCACATGGTCAGGGAGGGGGACGAGTTTCTAGTATCTGCCTGTCCATACTATGACGATACACTACATATTTAGTATTAAAAATATCTATTGAATTCAAAAGGTTATTATAATTTGAGCATATGCGTGGGATGGGCTATTTGTTATTTATAATAATTATTACAATAATTAAATAAAACACCAACTTGGTATACACCACTAAATATTTATTTGTTTAATATGAATAAAACACCTCTTCACATCAGGAGAATACAAAGTATACTCACGTACAGTATACCTACGTCTATCTTCTTGAGGAAGGGAACTTCGTTCCCGTAACATATAAAGGTTTTATTTTCATATTGAATAAATAAATATTTAGTTGTGTTATACCAAGTTGTGTGTTATTTAGTTATAAAATATGTCACCACAAAATTATAAATTTTTCATTCAAGAAGTAACAATTAGAACGTTTTCAGTGCTGACCCATCATCTTGAGTAATATAAGTAATACTAAAACTTAAGACTAAAGGACGACGTGAGGAGTGGGGAGGGATTAGGGTCGGGTCAATTACATTTTTATTACGTTTTAATTACATTTTTTAAGCTAGCTTTTTAGCTTCTTTCCTTTTTTACAAATGTGTATTAATTCTACGCTATCACTATCGAAAGGATGAGCTTAAGTTATCGTGTGGTCCGCCATTTCTGAATTCTTTCCTTTCACAAAATCACACAGTAAAATTTCGAAAAAAAATCTGCTATAGGCATGATACAGATTTTGAAATAACCTTCCATAATGTAGGTACACGAAAATAACAATATTTCAGTAATAAACTTATTTTTACGTAAATAATTGGATTTTTTTTATCTACCTATTTTTAATTTCACGCGAAAACGTCAAACCTAAATAAACATTGCATCGCGTCTATGACAACAGTTCAAGAGATACGGTGACGGTTACTTAGGTGTGACGTCATACGTCATTCAGTTAAAATGGACGAATGCTGAATTTTATACTTTTATTTAATTGAAAATCTTATTAATCCCAATGTGTATATTAAAACATGATCATTTTTAACAATCCTTACAAAATATTTTCTTCCCTAAAATAACTTATTCTTTAATACTATTATCATTCGGTGGCGTCCTCATTTGCGGACCAAAAGTGTCCAATATCCTAATGTGAAGCGAACAAACCATGCTAGGCATAATTTTTCGCTAGCACTCTTTTTGTCGAAAACATCTTAAAAATCGGATGCTGCCTCCATCCTTTCCCGTAGTGGTATATTCCAACAACCCTATTAAAGTCCCCCTATTAATGTCTAATAAAAATAAATAAATAAATAAATTAATTTTAAAAAAAGAACGAACGGTTTCTAGACTCCAAGACTCCTCTTCTTAATGTTTCACAACCTAAGCAGTTTCTATACTACCACGGGTCACCTTACTTTTTCGTTCAATAGTTTGTATTTTGGGTACGCAAATTCTACGCTCAAAATATTCAAGTTTGGAGGCTTATTTATGGAGGTTTTCTGTAAGGAACGTAAAAGACTTAACTATGAATAAAAACAAGACGTTGTTTACTTCACACAATGACAGTTTAATTAAACTAATTAATTAAAACGTTTTCGATGCTTACTGCATCATCTTCTATAATATACTAACTTAAGACTATAGGACATTTTATCTATTACATTAAGTGAAAGTGGTTATTGGGAGGGGCTAGTATGGTTAGAAGGGGGGATGTAATAAGTGGTGTTTGCATGTTTAAGGCCTTATCATTATTTAGATGAATTACTATATTTTCTAAGATGTCCAATTTCTTTCCTTTTTTGCATACATGCAACACCTCCACGTTATCATACTTGAAGTGATGTCCCTCTGATCTCACATGGTCTGCCATCTCTGAATTAATATTGAAATTTTTTTTAATATTGAAAATTTCGAAATAGTAAAAGGCTTGTCAAGTCATGGAGTTCTGCGTAGCATACAAAGCTTGCTGAAAACTTGTACCTTGGGAAGAAAATAAGGAAGCATGTGGTGTTTATCTTTCGGTTTTTCTTCTTCTTCGGTTCTTTATCTTTCTTTTTGGCTTATGGCTGTAGTGCGGATTTTCATTATAAGTCTGCATTTTATGCAGTACTATATTGACTACTCATCTTTACTGAAAAAAAAATTATGTTTGCCATATAAAGTCATCAGAAATGATTAATTCACGGCGAATCCTAACGCACCCAAAAGAATTATTTAAAAACACATTATTAAAAAACAAGAAATGCAAAAAATATACAAATACTAGCTGTCCGTACTCGGCGTTGCACGGGTTTAAGTTGAAAATAAATGTGTGGGGGAAAACAAAGGTCGATTCGAACGGTAAAGATTTGCATCGAAAATATGTCAGGGGGAGGGGAAAGGGTAAAAAGGGAGGGAGGAAATATCACCTATATTACCCGCAGAGTCCCAAAGAATAAGTATGGAAATTTTGAGTCCGATCGGTCGCACGGTATAGGTTTGCATCGAAAATATATCAGGAGGAGGGGAAGGTGCAAAAGAATAGGGGGAAATGTCGCCTTTGTTACCCGCCGAGTTTTAAAGAATAAGTTTCCAAATTTTGAGTCCGATCGGTCGAACGGTACAGATTTGCATCGAAAATATATCAGGGGGAGCGGAACGAGTAAAAGAACAGTCACCTATATTACCCGCCGGGTTCTAAATCATAAGTATGCAAAAATTGAATCGAATCGGATAAACGGTGTAGATTTGTATAGAGAACAGACAGACAGACAGACATTGAGTTTTATAGGTATAGATTATATCGTAGTTAAATGATTTAGTCATTTTTACAAAATTGGAGCAATGATGTTTTAACATCAAATAATTTTCGACAGCTGGTTTCGTTCACATTCCGTCGAATATCGGTACTTAGCTTATTACCATCCACTCATTAGCTTATTAACATCACAAAATAAATTTTGTAATTTTTTATAGTCATACTGGCCATTGATAGTATTATAAACGCGGCCAAGGAGTCCCTAATGTAGAAATATGAAACGATGGTCATATTCGATCGTGCAATGAAATCCTGTCATACAAGAAATACCTGCAGCTTTTTAAGTCTTTGACCTGTACATGGTCAGAGGATTGGGGGGTTGGGAAATTTGTTACTACAAAATAATTTCACTTCAAGACATGATATAGATTTTAAAATACCATGCGAAATACAAAAATGATCAGAGATCTCATTCGAAATGTAATACCAAAGCTATAAGTTGCGTTTCTCATACTCAACTTTTAACTACCTACTTATTCAATTCAATTCAATTCAATTTATTTCATGATAATATGTACATGACAAACAAAATGTTTAAGGCATACATATTAGGAAGTATATATCAAATATGAAAATATTTAATAAATTAAAAATAACATAAAATCTGGTCAAAGGTGTAGGAGAATCCCGCTTCGGAAAACCCCCTCAGACACATGGAATATATCAATACCCAAAGCGATCTTGTTCAGCATAGCTGTGGCTCTTCCAACAGGCATAACCATCGGCAGGTTGGTCCTGTATATTGGAATGTGAAACAATCTATGCTGACGATGTCTAGTGTCTGACTTATCTCAGAACGGGTATATTTATAGGTACCTGGGATGATAAGATTTACAAACATTAATATACTCGATTTATATTTTGTTGATATTCAATAATAAATAATCTATTAAAAAATATATATTAACAATAATAAAAAATACCTTACTAATAAACATCGAGTTTTCAGATCTGAACTAAACTGATCTGATAATCTTGCAAATCTATAAATTTAGTAGCTGTTCGTACCCGGCGTTGCACGGGTTAAGAATTAAGTTGAAAATAAATTTGTGGGGGGAAACAATTCCAGTTCCGTTGTTCCATTGTTCTGCAAAGTCTCTAATTTAAACAATGTTTCCATTTAATCAAGGCTGGCGTGGATAGGATGTCTAGGCATGGCTTATTTTTTCCGTCGGGAATTTGTATGCGAAATTTGGATCCAATCGGTGAAGCGGTGTAGATTTGCACACAAAATATATCTGGGAGAGAGAATGGGTTAGAGGGGGAAGGGGAAATGTCGCCTTTATTACGGTATGGAACGGAACGGTACAGATTTGCATTGAAAATATATTAGGGGTGGGAAAGGGGTAAAGAGGGAGGGGGAAATGTCGTATTCGGAATAATGTTTCCCGCCGGATCCTAAATCATAAGTATTCAAAATTTGAGTCGAATCGGACAAACGGTGTAGATTTGTATAGAGAACAGACAAACAAACATTGAGTTTTATAGGATAGATATCATTTTTATTTTATGTATTTATATCCGGGAAGCTAAAATACTAATAAAAATCAGGTTACACATGAATAACAAATAGCACAGAGACAATCTTACAAGTTTTCACAGAAGTAACTAATTAAAAAATTTAAAATATAACAACAATAACTTAACAATATACAAAAAAAATGAAAGGCACCGTGGGCCAAATGTCACCATCTGACTGTGCTCATTTTTGTTAAGATTTTGCGTGATTTCTTTCGAATTTCCAATACAATTTTGCATACTTCTCTCTCGTCCGCACAATTGTTATTTGTTTATGCTCATATTTTTCAAAGCGCTGAGAGGACATCTCTCCATATTTGCTTCGAGTTTTTTCTTTATACGGTCCACAGTTGCTCTCGAAACTTTAGCAATTGCGCTACCTACCTATTGGAATGATCTGTATTCGTTATTAATGTTTTTATTTCGGATATTTTCTTTGACGAAATGTCTTTCATCTTTTCTGTAAATAATTAAAAAATAGAGCACTTATAAATTATTTACTAAAAAAATGTATAATTTATATGTGCTAGGGCCGTCCTAGGAGGAGCTGGCGGAAACAGTTCGAGGACTGCTGCGAAGCGAGGTTGCAACTAAATTGGGCTGACGCTGGCGTGGAGAGCGAAGCCCAAGACAGGAAGAGTTGGAACTTCCTATGCGGTGCAGGGACCCCAACACAATAGTATAAGGGGTAGAAGAAGAAGAAGAAAACTTGAAAAGTACTCAGTATATTAAAGAAACAAAGTAAAATTATCAAGAAACGCAGCGCAAAATACTTACAGTTTCATTCTTCATAGTAAATTCAAAAGGCTTTCAGTTTAGAAAAGATGGCGTGGACAGAAAATGATGCATAAAAGCCAAACTGTAGTATTAGTGCTTGTATAAAAAAGTTATAAAAAAAATTAAAAGTATTTTGAGTCTCCATTATAACCCATTATAATGCAAAATTATTCATTTTTCTAGGTATCTCTAATAATAAGTACATGTTTTCACAACATTTCTCACGGGTCAAGGCACTTAAATTAATAAAGATTACTGATTACAAAGAAAGAGAAAACAAATATTGTAAAAAAAGAAAATGGTACGAGTTCTGTGTCAAAAAAAGCAGGGAAAAAAATTAACATTAAACATTTAGAACACTAAGGTAACTTAACTTGAGAGGGGGGGGGGGGGTAGTATCATTTTACAATTTGGAATTATTAGTATTATATTTAATTCCGAGTGCATTACATTTATATACGCGGGAGGGAATAGTGTAAAGAGGGAGAAAGGAGATGGCGCCCATGTCTACGTAAGGTCCTAAAGAATAAGTATGCAGAATTTGGGCTAAATATGTTAAACGGTGTCGATTTTTTATATCAGAGGGTTTTTTATATCAGATTTTTTATATAAGAAAATATATCAGAGGGTCTAGAGAAGGGGTAAAGGGAGAGAAAATGATGACTTTTTTTTCACTAGGTCCTAAAGAATTTTTGTGCAAAATTTGGGTCAGATCGATCAAACGGCGTAAATTTGTATAGGTAACGGACAGATTGACATACATTGAGTTTTATAGGTTTACATGTTTCTAGAACAAAAAGACAATTGTCCTCGAAACTTGTGTGTTTTCTATCTAATAAACTGATGTAAAATAAGTTATTTCACAATATTATTACATGTGTAATACAGAAATTGGTAGTTTTTTTTTAAATTAATAAAAATGATTTGATTTTATCTATACTAATATTATAAAGAGGAATGATTTGATTGTGGGTTTGAATTGAATTGGCTCAGAAACTACTGGACCGATTTGAAAAATTCTTTCACATTTAGAATCCTACATTATCCCTGATGAACATAGGCTATAGAATATTTTCAAAAAATTTATAAATCCGTACGAAAACTTCGATAATGTAACCTAACGTGTGAAAAAAATATCAAAAAAAAACCTTATATCGCGTACGCTGCGGAAATTATTGACAATAGAGCAAAATGATGTACTACAGTTTTATAGAGAATATCAATATCTACAAAAAAGTCCTCGATACCATTTGTCTAACTATTACCCCGGCCAAATAAAATAGGGATCGACCTACGAAAAGAATGTTTTACTCATGGCCAACTGTATGTTGGCCTATCGCGGGTCGGAAACTCCTGAAAAACAATTTATTTTGCTGCCACAAAATAAAGCGACATCAAAGATCGTTTACAGGGAAGCTCTGACCTAATAAATTTAATGGCTTGTGTTTTGTATGATCTTTTTACAAACATTAGAAATAAATATAAAGTAATAAAATATTAAAAAATAACAAAAGAAATAAAAAATAATAACAAAAAAACTCGTTGAAATAATAATATCTAAACTTTCTTTATAATGTACTCTTTTTAGTAACCTCCGACGCAAAAAGAAGGGTGTATGTGTGTGTAAAAATTTATAATTTTTGAAACTTTTGTTAAATACCCGTGCGAAGCCGGGGCGGGCCGCTAGTGCACGATAAAATATTAATATAATGAACAAAAGAAATAAACATGATTTACTAATTGCAATGTTGTCTGCAAGACATCACTGATTATAAAAAATGAGTCTTCTAATGTCAAATGCACGCTTTAAGCCATGTATTCACTAGGGGACAAATCGCGAAACATTCCGCTCGGCATGTCGCATCAACATCTACGCTCATGTTTCGGGGACAATGACGCGGCCATGTGACGTGTACACACCGGGACTCGCATATCTTGTCGCGGAAATGTCACCCGATGAGCTTATGTTGACAGCTGCGGTATCTCATT
>JADDOH010016711.1:0-11075 GCA_016648135.1 Agrypnia vestita
CTTTCTCCCCTTCTGGGAGTGGCTGTGAATACTATGGTCGTCTTTACTGCTTCTCTGTCGGGCTATCGAGTAGCATATACACGCATTATAATATATTAAGGTATTGTTTTTTTAACATTTATTAGATTGTAGATGATATGTACATTATTCCTTTTTTACTTCCTTTCTTTTAACTCGTGGCGTCTGCTTGCTTGTTTTCTTGACGAAAAAACTTTGGATCTATTTTTAGCCCTTTTTCTGTGATCCGATCGAGCTGAAACTTTGCAAGAAGGCTCGTGGCGACGATCAAAAAGATCTATCAAATTTTCGTTAAAAAATAATAATAATTAAAGTATAATTTTAAATTTTTAGAAATTTTAATTGTTTTTTCAAATTGGAATCATTACAAAATTTTGATTACTACCAACGTCGCCGGCGGCCCCGATAAACTCACTGAATATTTAAAATTTGAATTACTCCGTCGGTAGGTATAATAAGTACTTAACTAGAATTTCGAAAATTTATGACAATTGGTTCATAGATGACAGCACACTTCGGTTTTTTGGGAAGAAATCAAATAATAAAGAGATATTTTTAGAGATTTTTGACATAGATATTTATCTAGACATATTTCATTTTCAGTCAATCAATTAATACATGATGGTAAACTTAATTTACAAAGAATGGGAGTAAAATATAAACATGGTTTTTATGGGTTAGTTTTTTAAATAAACTCGAAACCCAACAGATGCAGAAAGGGATGGGGAGTCGAACTTAAACTTTGATCAATAATAAATAAATTCATGCGATGATTTGCTGAGAGGAACTGGTAATGAAGTAAACACTTCCATAACAGTTCCGGTATAGGGTGGGTCTCCGCCCCTTTCTGCTTCTTTCCTTCTGATGTTTTAACCGTGATATCATTTCTTATGGACAGTTTTTAATTATCTTTTTCACAACTCAACATCTAGCCAGGCCTAGGGTGAACAAGAATGAAACACTCAGAAAAACAAAGTTAAGCACGGAGCCGAGTGTCATTTGTGGCCTATTGTATTTATACAGATCGTAACTACAAAATTACTAAGACGAAAAATTTAAGACATCCCCGCAGATGCCCAATAAAAGTAAAAATTAAAGCATTTTATGTAATTGAAAATTTACTAATTTAACACAAAAGCATATTCTCTATCGTGGATTTTTACTCGTTAAGAATATATATTTATATGTTTAACGAGCAATTAGATTAGTAAATAGATATTTAAAATGAATATCCCAGTTTTATTTCACGTTTTTCACCAAATTCATTCGTACTACAAACAAAAAATGATTTGTTTTCATAAATTTTTTAATCACATTCGCCTTTTTTGATAAAAATAATATGCCTTTTAATTGATTCCGTTTATACGAAGAATATGGCGGGGCATTAAAGATTTTTTATGACAAAAATAAGGGATGTTTGAACAATTATTTACCACGCGGAACCTTTTTGTGGTATTACAATATTATTGTTAGCATAAGAATTTTTGAAAAATAAATATTTACACTTGTTAACGATTCGGAAAATATATTTTAATCGCAAAAAATCCTGATTCTTTTAACACGTGCCGCGTCCAATGTATATTTTTTCCTGTATAAAAAGTCAAGGATTCGTTTATTATTATTAAAATAAATGCAGTGAAAAAAAATAAGCAAGATAAAATGTAAATAAATTTCGTGTAATTGTACATAAGTATTCTTGTATGATTTTAAATGACACTCTTAAGAAAACAATCGTCTAGCAATAATCTGTACGTGTCCGCGAGATATCTGTACACGAATCAAATATAAAACACTTTTCTTAATAAGACTTAAGTTTTCTAAAAGTTATCTAGTGTACTGACGTATGTATCTGTTATTATCAAACGAGAAAGCTGCCCGGCGAGTTCTCTGGTCCTTGTTGCTCGCGACACTTAAATACTTGTAGTAAAAAGTAAAAAGTAAAAAGTAAAAAGTAAAAAGTAAAAAGTAAAAAGTAAAAAGTAAAAAGTAAAAAGTAAAAAGTAAAAAGTAAAAAGTGAAAAGTGAAAAGTGAAAAGTGAAAAGTGAAAAGTGAAAAGTGAAAAGTGAAAAGTGAAAAGTGAAAAGTGAAAAGTGAAAAGTGAAAAGTGAAAAGTGAAAAGTGAAAAGTGAAAAGTGAAAAGTGAAAAGTGAAAAGTGAAAAGTGAAAAGAGAAAAGTGAAAAGTGAAAAGTGAAAAGTGAAAAGTGAAAAGTGAAAAAGTGAAAAGTGAAAAAGTGAAAAGTGAAAAGTGAAAAGTTGAAAAGTGAAAAAGTGAAAGTGAAAAGTGAAAGTGAAAAGAAAAGGAAAAAAGTGAATGAAAAGTGAAAAGTGAAAAGTGAAAAGTGAAAAGTGAAAAGTGAAAAGTGAAAAGTGAAAAGTGAAAAGTGAAAAGTGAAAAGTGAAAAGTGAAAAGTGAAAAGTGAAAAGTGAAAAGTGAAAAGAGAAAAGTGAAAAGTGAAAAGTGAAAAGTGAAAAGTGAAAAGTGAAAAGTGAAAAGTGAAAAGTGAAAAGTGAAAAGTGAAAAGTGAAAAGTGAAAAGTGAAAAGTGAAAAGTGAAAAGTGAAAAGTGAAAAGTGAAAAGTGAAAAGTGAAAAGTGAAAAGAGAAAAGTGAAAAGTGAAAAGTGAAAAGTGAAAAGTGAAAAGTGAAAAGTGAAAAGTGAAAAGTGAAAAGTGAAAAGTGAAAAGTGAAAAGTGAAAAGTGAAAAGTGAAAAGTGAAAAGTGAAAAGTGAAAAGTAAAAAGTAAAAAGTAAAAAGTAAAAAGTAAAAAGTAAAAAGTAAAAAGTAAAAAGTAAAAAAATTGTAGAAAGGGCAATAAATTATTCCGGTAATAGTTTTCTGAAATATTTAATCCCATTGCAGGCTTCATCATCAGGGCTGATACAGTTTTGAGTGTTTATGTTATGATTAAGTATTGGCTTGCAACACCTTATCAAAAGTTGATTACTTTATTACTCGGAATCAACTCCACTTGATAGCAAAATTTTTAGCATAATTTCTATAAAACCTAATTTATTTGTCAATTATAAAGACACAGAAAAATCAAATCAACGAAAAAATATTTGCTATTTGACTCAAACCCGGATCCCCTATCTATCCGGGAAGGTGCGTTACCATTTCGCCATATTAGTCTTGTACATTTCCGTCAATATATCGACCTTATCTCGTAAGTCTCGTTTTTATTAATTGATTAACATATATTATCCATTTTAAGAAATCCATTTTTTGCAATGCGGTAGTCACTAATTACTTTGTGTATCTGCCGCTAGAGGACGCCAGAAATAAATCAATTAATTAATTTTAATTTTTGGACACATTTTATACAACACAGATATTATATTAAAGACCACATTCTTATTGTAATGTTACGATTTCAGAAAAAAATCTGGGAATTTAAAAACCAAATTTATTAATCGGTCGCAATCCTAGGATTGGTCTGCAAAAAGCACTGCAACATAACTACAACAAGCACAAGAAAGATATACCTATAGAAAAATTAAATCAAGGAAAAAATATATTGCTGCTATTTTTTCGTTGATTTGATTTATCTGTACGTCTTCAAATAAAATTCACACAACTTTCTTATGAAATTGCAATTTCATAATAAGAATGTGTTCATAAATATAATTTTTTTAAATTCATTTCTACGTTAAATAAAAATAAACTAACCCATAAAAATCAAGTTTTTATCATACAGGTTCGGCGCTTAACCTACACGTTGGACTCGAGTCGGGCGACACTACGAAAGCGAGTAATAAAATTTTTCGAAAAATCCAAAATTATACTTTAATTATTAATTTTATTTAAACAACAATTTTTAAGTTCATTTTTATCGTCGCCACGAGTCTTTTACAAAATTTCAGCGGGAAAAGGGTTAAAAATCGATCCAAAGTTTTTTCTACAGACAAGCAAGCAAGCAGACGCTACGAGCTAAAAGAAAGCGAGTATAAACATTTTTCATTTTGAATATTTAGTTCACATCTTCATAGTAACTGATAAAGCCAAATAATATTCAAACTATCTTCTTTAGTCGCAATCCTGTTCTCAATCTGTCGACAATTTTTCAAGATCGATAAACTCGTGCCATTCTCACCGACGCGACGTCCAGAATTCACGATCCCTTTCCACGTGACGTTAAAGTCCAAACGGCTGACCACAGCCCCTGCATTGTATGAAGTCTTCCAGCAGGAGAGTGGTTCGCTTAAATGGCCATCGTAAATTGTGAATATCACTTCTTATCCTGGCTCAGAGTTGGGTTTTACGATGCCGGGGAATCCCCGAACAAATCTCGATGCTTGCGAAGAAGTTATATTTTTTACTGGTTTCAGGAAAATCGCTTTAAGAATTCCGCTCGCGAAAATGCTTTAGTTTTATTTAACATGAAAATATTTTAGTATAAAAACTATCGTATGTTAATAATTTTAATTAACTCGTTAACCGACTAAAATTATATACATAATGCTTAGACAACTAACTCTACGAAGAAAATGTTAAATAAAAATGCAAAACAAACCTTTTTTGCTACATGTAAATATAAAATAAGCATTTATAATAGATAACATATGCGTGGTAATAAATATGCTTATTTGTCAGATGTATTTTCATATGACTTACTTCATTACAAATGTTCATTAATTGAAAATTTTCTTCTTTAGATTTTATTTGCTTTTTTAATTTATATCTATTACTTGATTTTTTAATTCCTTGGAGGGTTCCTTTTGTGCTTTAAATTTTTTTCCTAAATTTAGTTTTTAAATGTTATGCAAAGCAGTGATTATTGGAATCCATTGTCGGATTTTGCCTGTTCTACAAAATTAATAATTCCAAAACCCTTGATTACTTATTGTATTTTTCCATTCACTGCATTTTTTGCAATACATTATTCTTTTATGTGTTCTGTTAATCAACATTTTCTTTCTCTTTAATAATTTTTTCTCTGATTTCATTATTTATTTATAATGGGTCCTATAAAGGCTTTATGTCCGTGTACCTATATTGTGTCAAAATATTAATTAAATCACTCCGGCAGAGAACCAAAATTAGGTCTTTACTGGACAGGTGAGGAAACTTATCACAGTTTACAAATGTCTTCTTAGAAATACGTTTTAGAGATCTACAGACTTAACAATTTTTCAAAAAAAATTTAATCACCACTCAATCTTGATTTAGGAATGTAAAAATAAAGATGCTGAACGCCAGAATAAATTAAACATGTGAGGTTTAGGATATTACACGAAGGAGAAGACAGCGAAGGAGGGACTGGCATGATCATGAATGGATAGAGAATAGACAACACCAGACTCCCTTATATCGCACTACATAATCAGCCTCACGGAACTCGCCCTCGCGGAAGACCTCCCAAAAGATGGAAGGATAGCTAGGAATCCACCACACAGGAGATTTTATCCCCCGAATAACAGACCACATAGGTCTATCAAGAAGAAGAAGAAAAAGAAAATAATACAAAAAACCTTATAAAATAAAGCCGTGATATACTCACAGCGGGATCTATACTCGGAGCCTTCAAAATCTTATTGATTTAAAAAAAAAAATTGAGACGCCTGGAATCTCTAAATAATGAAATACACGGTAAGTGTGAGAGAAAATTTCAATTGCGCTTTTTCTAGCAAATAATATCTAAGTAATTAACAAAATGTTAAAAATGAATCGATTTATGAATAGTTAAATTTACAAGATATAACTTCATTTTTATATGGCTTTAAAGCATAACGTGACTAACAAAGTAACAAAACATCACGCCGTTTTCCAGCAGAGTTAGGAAGAGAGGATAGAACAAGAGGTACGCAGAGAGGATAGAATACCTGACTGTTATGTATTGGCACACAAATTTTTCCTCGTCCACTTCCATATATCTTCTCACGCGACATAGTGAGAGATTGTGGATAATGTTTAAGTGTTTTTTTATTATTTCAAATCGAGCAAACTACATTTGTGATATCAGTATCTGAGCCCACGTTGCACATTGCAGACGTCATATAATCCGTCCATTACCTCCGACATCTCCTGCTCTGGAGATGCTGGCTTGAGACTTGGTCTTTGTTCTGGGATTACTCATGACGTTTCAAAATGAAAATGCCGAGAACACAGACAGCACAGTCGTTTATTCTGATGAGGGAACTTCAAGAGATATACGGAGTATATGACATATTGCTTTGCGTTGTATATTATATTAATTTATTGGAAGTTAGTAAGAGTATAAAGGAATTTTTATTCAAGTTACAATAAACCATATTAAAAACAGTAACTGTATGCCGGTATAAGGGGACATAAAAAAATGAAATACACATATTATCTAACGGCACATTGATTTGTTTAATACAAGTTCCGCAATACAAGTCTATTCAGTTATTTATGGAATAGTTTCACGTTATTTAGTACCTTTATGTTGTTGGAAATTCCATTCTAAAAGTCGATTGCAGTTTATAGGAATCCATATCTTTCTCTATTATTCCGTAGTACTTCTTATATAGTCTCTTGTTCTTGTGTGTTGTCAATGTACGTCACTATTTTAGTCAAAGATAATATCCGTTTTAAGTAAATCATCTTTATCTTTTCGACATAATATCAAATCGTTAAGATTAACATGCTGGTGATTTTTTATAAGTGATCATCTTTCTTATGATTTTAGTGGTTTTTTAAATACATCGACATAATCGCTTAGTTCGCTTAAAAGTTGAACACTAAGCGTTATGGTAGCTTATTGATTAGATCCGTACTGCATTTTGTGATATGGGATAATGCAAGATCTCGATAACGCAAATAGTTATTTGGTGCAAAAATGCGATAATTCTTCAGTAATCATGTTTCTGAGGATTTTGTACACACAACGACAGAAATTTTACAGTAATTTTTGTAAACGCACAACGACAAGTAGATAATGAAACGGGACAAAAAATAAAGAAAAATTATCAGAGAAATACTACAGTGAACCGTGAAAACTGGTGATAGCTTAACTTGTATTTTAATATGTATTGTATTACATTATTATTTAGGGTGTGTATAGGTAACCACTAAGTAATGTAGTCTATTAAGACTCTTTTTTTATATTAATTTGAGACCCTAACAGGATAATAGGTACATGATACTCTAATAACAAAACATTATAAATGAAGACTTTGCCCATTATCCCAATTACAAGTGTCTTCGGCACGCTCTAGTAACATGTATATTTTATATGTACATTTTTGTGTATTGTATATTTAGTGTTTGAATGTAGTGCGAATAGTATTTAATAAATAATTGATTTGATGAATCTATAGGTTCAGGTCATCGTTTAGAAAATGGATGTTATTGTGAGTGAGTTTTTGAACGATGAAATGGTAGCTGCAAGAATATCAGCATCAGTTAGGGTCAGCACAATACATATTATATGCGCGACACAACCTTATGATGGGAGAAAAGTAACCAACATTATTAGTGTGCTGGCTTATTCTAAAGAACTCCGGGTTTCTTATACGGAGTTTGAAATGTGAATTTGTGTCAGATAGAGAAAGAGAATGAACTCTTAACGTATTAACGTATTACGACGTATTAACATACTGTAATTTATTCTTGTATACAAACTGCTCATACAATTTTGTAAGATGCCTTTATAGATTATGGTAAAAAAACACTAAAAAATAAAATTAAAAATAACACATTTAAAATGTTTTAGAACGCATTCATTTAATTTGGGTTCAGATTATTATTACAACGTATAGTTTTTTGTACCTTAGGGCGGATTATCGTGAAGTGAAATACATGCGCATCTTTATTCGTCTTTCATAAATAAAAATGGCTAGTTATTACTTGCGTGTAGACTGCATATTTATTTTTGATTTATTTTGCAGAAATTAAATTCATAGATTTTCTGAAAGTACAGAGAGCAATCCTTTGATGTACACTCACATACGCTTGTTCTTACACACACAGTACCGTGTCTCACCTGTATCACAGGTTGTCATGGTTATGCCCTGCATTCGTGTTTACGGTACTGTTTATGGTAGCTACATGGCCACAGTAGAAGCCGTGCTCCGGGAGCAGATTGAAAACTCTAAATGATTTCATAGTTTCATATATTTTCACGGACGTGGAATAGTTGTGAAATAACTATCCATTAGATGTATATATTGTGTATATGAGGTAGCAATGTTTTGTTTTTGTATTCATTTTGTATAAATTACATGCTTTGTACAATAGAAAACATAATTTTTTCTATTTGTAAAATCATATGTATATTTTCTGTTCTTTATACAATACAATTCTATCCCCTTGGACCGATCTACATGTAACTTTGCATAGTTTCTCTTTAGGACAACACCCTAAATGTAAACCTCTCAAAATGATAATTGATTAAATATCTATTAAAAAATATTATAACCTTTCCTGAAGGCATATTTAACTTTCCATATAAGTTCATAAATGCCGCTGCTTCTGTGGAACATAAATCTACGTGTGCCCGTGCCGGCGCAAAGAAACAAAAACATACAATATATTTTTAAACATTGTAACAATTGCTCTGGTTTGATTGCGAATGAATGGATATACCTTTAATCGATTAGTAATTTTGTAATCATATTTTTCTTCGGAATTTCACTAGTTCATAATCTTTTCGCGTGTTATTTGTGACGTGGAAGAACCAAAAAGACTTCTCAAGATATCTGCAAAAGAAAAGACGGTGACACGAAGATCCTTGTGACCGGACAATTTTGTTGAAGAGGATAAATAGTCTATAGGTCAGTGGTCATTTGTGGCGTATTTGGTTTACTCATGTATGTTCTTCAGAGAGAGAAAACGTAATTTGACATTTATCATATTGAGAGGTATTAGTTGAATATTGAATTCACCTAGCGGATGGCTATTTACACGCCATCCGTCAACATTGAGACAGTAGGTATTCTTGCCCTTTTTTTATTTGTCATCAAGCCGTTTCAAATTTTGTACAGTTACCTTCTAAGACCATGAAGAAAATATAGTCATCCCTATGTCATAGAGCAAATATTGCATACTTCGTAACTCTTTAGGTCCTGCACTAAACAAAAGCACTTCCTCTCTCCTCTACGCTCCATTTAAACTGTTATTAAATCCGAATGCCTTGCATGGATTTCTAGTATATAACGAAGCATTATTAAGATAATATAAAAAGGAGTCCAAAAAATAAAAATATTCGGTATGAAATGAAGATCTTTCTAAAATTCTAAGAGATATAAGCATGAAAAAATTTCTAACTTAAAATAAAGCTTACAATATGAATATATATATATATATTTTATATATTTTTATATCTTACATTTTATATTGCATATAATGTATATATATATATATAGATATATATATATATCTCTGCTCACATTATATGAATATATAAAATGAATTAATATATAATATAATATGAATGAATATATAATATGAATTGTTAACATTTTAGATAGGTATAGATAAAATTGATTATCATCAATTCGGGTGACTTTAATTTCCGGGGGTAATATTGATATCCCGCGGAAATATAGGTATCTAAATTGTTAAATATAGGTAAAAAATTGTTGTAAATTTTTATCATTGTAAAAATACATATTTTTATATATTACAAGCTCGTGAGAACAATTATATTTTTTTCACGGAAATTAATATCAATATCCAGTACCTAGTACAAATCCATAGCTGTCTCATTAGTTGATTTTGTTGAAACATCAGAATAATTCAAATTATTACGTGAGGTGTCATTAATAACCGATTGTCAAACTATACGTTAAGTGTAGTTTGACAATCGGTATAAGTATCGTTATGGCGCGAAAATATCAGTCACTAAGCAGTGTTGCCACAATGTACAAAATGATTTTGATAAAAAATGTTATTAACCATAATTTTTTTTAAATATATTTCCGCGGGATCATCTATGTCGGTCCGATAAATCAAAGTCGTTGAAGTTAATATTTTTTGTTTTACTAATAAATCAAATATAGAGTATTTGTGTTCACATTATATATATTTGTGAAATAATCTCTAACAGTGCATCCATCTTTGATATTTAAACACAACAATCAGTCTTTTGCCTCGTGCAGTTTTCACCTGTCTAAAAGCCATTATTTTCATTCAGGTCGTCGGTAAATTTAATTATTCTGTGGCTGGTGCTTCTCTGATATCGTGTTGTTACGTGTTTACGGTTCACGGAATGAATACACCCTATACAGATAATATAATATGGAAGCCATACCGCTGAATAAATAAGGATTTATTTTAATAACCCTCATATTAATACGTCGAAATGTACGGTATGAAAAATATTTGTAATTTTTTCTTATGATATTCGCATTGCATATTGAAAAAATATTTTTTTCATGTATTATTTATTTATAAATATTAAAATATTACAAAGGAAGATGTACTAAATAATATATATGTCAACAAAAATTAAGTGATACTTCAACAATCATAACCTCCTTGTGTGATTCGTACATTGTGCATTCTGGTCTTGTTGCAGTGTGGCCGTCTAAAACGGTATTAATAATACTGTTCGTTCCAACCCCGAGAAAAAAGACTTCCCGGATCCAGACTGAAACCGCCGACAAATTGAAAAAAAAACCAAAACGATTTTAACTTCACCTTTGCCGACAAATTGAAATAAATTGACTCGTTTATCGTTCGAAATGATGTTTATCTATTTGCTCCGAAGATTTTACTTCACAAAGAGATGGTTTTAATTATCACCTTAATTTGTGATAAAAATATTCTCAGGTTTTCACGGCCGTTTAGAATCTTCTGTGTATAGTTTTATGAGATATTCTGCCGTGTATATGTGATCTCTCTGGCCGACGTTTCGGATCCCATTGCAGGGTCCATCATCAGGGCTGATGTGACACTCATCACATCTGCCCTGATGATGGACCCTGCAATGGGATCCGAAACGTCGGCTTGAGAGGTCGCATATACACGGCAAAATATCTCAGAAAATTATATATAGAAGATTAATTGGAGATGTTAGAAAAGTTAAACACGAAACGGAATTTTCATTGTGCACGAACAAAAGGAAAAATTTTCGAAATAGCGAACAAAGAATAAA
>JADDOH010016712.1:0-24302 GCA_016648135.1 Agrypnia vestita
CACTTTCATATTTTTGTAAATTTTTGCATCATCCGCAAACAAAGATAATTCAGAATGCAGAAAACAATGCTTGATGTCATTGATATAAATTTTTAAAAAAGTCACCCATAAAAACCAAGTTTTTACAATACTCCCTTTCTCATTTTCGGGTTTCGCGTCTACCATATGCGTTGAAATATCCATACACCTTTTATGAAAAAACATTAAAAATTTTAAAAATCCAAAATTATACTATAATTATTATTTTTTCAACGAAAAATTGACAGATCTTCTTAATCGTCGCCACGAGTCTGCTTGCAAAGTTTCAGCTCGATTGGATCGTGGGAAAAGGGTTAAAAATCGATCCAAAGTTTTTTCGACGGAAAGCAAGCAGATGCCACGAGTTAATATAAAGGGAGTAATAAAAGTGGGCCAAAATGTGATCTGCCAAAATCCTAAAGAAGGTTAGGTGCAATCAAAACCGCTGTACATTGTACATAATATATATAAAGACTTAAAACAGTTGTATATTTTTTATAAAATTTATTATGTCAAAAATGTGTTAGAAAAATCTCCCAGCCTCCGAAAGGGCCAATCACACGCTGCATCCCGGACGCCCGCCCCGCTGACGAGATGACGCGACTAATTCCCCGCTGGAAGGGCCGGCCCATTACCTCCTCCGAGGCCCGGAGCGCCGTCGCCCGCCCGGCGACGCGACCTTTCAAAATATTTTCATTCCCTCGGAATATTAAATTCTCGCGGTTCACCTTTCGAGAGATTTTCCACCCTCGGGGACCGCAGAACTTGGGATATTGTGACATTCCTTAAGACAACCACCCGGGAAACCTCTTCAGATATTAAAATATTGAATATAATATTTAAGGGTGGAACATTGTATTGGTATAGCATAAGGGGATGAAACAATGCTACAGGGACTTGGATACGGATTTACAAACGACTTGTCCTAACACGCAACTTTCGCCTAGCGATGGTTGACTTGACTTAATTTACTCGACTAACTCGAGTTAGCAAGCGAGTCGACTCGAGTTGCGTTTCCAGCAGCTCGAGTCAACTCGCTGTCTCGAGCCACGTGAGAATGTTTGAAGTTTGAATGATATGACCGCAAACGGCGCGGTCCGGCTGGGGTGTCGTCGGAACACTTCCCCTTTCGGCGGCGGAAGACAAAGTGTTGCGTCATAATACGGGTACGTACTAGCTCGGGTTGCTCTCGGCCGACCGAACGGCGACTCGATCCGTTCCCAGCTGAAGTAGCATCATTCGAAGACCGAGTCGAATTAAACAGAGTTGCGACTGGAGTCAGACAACATTTTACCTCGATTTACGCGAGTTACAAAAAATACCACTCGGCCACTACTCTCGCCTATTTTATATTTGCATGCAAGCTCGATGATTATTAAGGCTCCTAGCAGGACCATCTTTCGGTACCTGATCACGCCAAGTCTTTCACGGTCTGGCGATTTCCATTAATAATTGCGTCATATATCTCTTTTACGCTTCTACAGGCCAAGAGGCCCAATTATAAAATCGAAACACATGATAAAACACCGAGACTTGGGAAAATCGCACAGACTAATTGTGAAATATAAAGGTTTTGGAGTTTTGTTTATATTAACACACAAAAAACACGCGATATAAACAAAGGGTAGAATAAGTTAGAAGACTACACATATCGATGAAGACATATTTAATAAAATAGTCATAAAATATTCTGAATCAATCAATTCAGCCCCGCTAAAAGTTGATGTAATTCGAAATATGTGAGAGTGGAATTCCTTGTTGTACCAAAAAGTTGGGAGAACTAGTCTGACGCGCAAAGTTCGCGTTCAACTTTTGTGTACTCCCAAAGTTGGTAACACGCTGAATTCGTACACTGTTACATCGGCACACAAACAAAATCTGAGTGGAATAACATAACAGTGGCAGCGGCTCACATTCCAACACAGGGCACACAGTGAAGAAAATAATTATGTATTCATGTAAATATACACTTGGCACCGATTGGTTGCGAAGACAGGACGTTCCAGTACGTCATCTTCATCTAGCTGCAACGATTTTTAATTTGAAGCGAAAGGCATACAGAGAAAATATATGGTAGTGTTAAGGTATCATGCCTGTAAGAGCCAAAGTAACTTTAAAAGTAATTTAAAATTAAAGTTTTATTAATTAAACAGTCTTCTTCTTCTTCTCGTGCCCTGTCCGTTTACCGGATGTTAGCTATCATGTTGGCTATGCGGACTTTGTTTACTGCGGCCCGAAACAGCTCCACAGTAGACTGGCCAAACCACTGTCTCAAGTTTTTTAGCCATGAAGTCCTCCTTCTTCCAGGGTCCCGACTTCCGGCAATCTTTCCCTGCATTATGAGATGCAAGATCTCGTATTTCTCTGGATGTATCATCACATGTCCAAGATATTAAACTTTTCGGATTTTTATTGTTTTAATAACTTATTTTTCTTTATTCATCCGAGCCATAACATCTTCATTCATAACTCTGTCCATCCATCTTATTTTGAGAATTCTCCTGTAGATCCATATCTCGAATGCCTCAAGTCGCCTTATCAGTTCTTCGGTAAGCGTCCATGCTTCCATCTCATAGAATAATACTGAAAACACATAGCATCTGACCATTCGAACATTCACTGGATACAAATTTTCATCTTATTCTTTAGCCTTCATCTCTCCACTGCTGAATGTAGGTCTCTTCCATATCCTTCCATCTCTCCATGTTATTTGCTAGTTGTAGCCATTTCTTCCCCCCCACAGAGGATATGTCGTCGGCCCATCTCTTTTGAGCTCTTCCGACGCCTCTTTTATTTTCCCAAGGTATCCACTTCAGAACTCTGGGAGTCCATCGTGTAGCATCCTGCCTTGCAACATGCCCTGCCCATAGCCATTTTAGCTTCGCTACACGATCCATGGTATCCACTACACTAGTTCTGCGCCTAATTTCATAATTTCATTTCATCATCTATTAGGCTTATTCCAAGCACGGATCTCTCCATGGACCGCTGCGGAGCCTGTAACCACTAGGAAATGCACCCCCAAGTGGCAGATAGGAGAAGCTCGCTAGATATCGAGGGTTGGAGGGAAATAAAATACCTCTCGCAGACTAATAAGCAGTAACGTCTGACCCATAATGGGTGGCTACAAAGAGCGTCTGTTCCCTATGTTAAGGGCTGCTGATTTCAAAACTAACCAACCTGCAACTGGCGAGCGTGTTTTAATGCCAAACCCCTTCCAAATACAAATTTTCACTCCTAATAACTCGCCTCATATTCTGATGCACGTTGCTTAAATCGCACTAGAAAACTTCTCGCTTGCTGGGAGATACTTTCTTGATTAACTATCGCTTTATCTGGAGCTAGAGCCGGCTGTCAGCAACACACTGAGTTCGCATCGTTTTCTCGATGTTCACAGAATCCGGTAGATCGTTCGAGTCATTTCGATAGTGCATAATTTCTTCTGATTATTTGGCACTATTATAAATGAATGAATCTTAGGTAACTGATTTTTGAGCCATAGCGAAGATTTTAAAATTAATTAATCCCTTCGCATGCATATTGTGTGCGTTTAATATGGAATTATTAATTAATTAAAATATTTAATAATAAGAAATAATTAATTAAAAGCAAACAGAGGGGGCTTGAACCCCGGGCCAGCAAACCCGAAGGCGGCAACGATAGCGATTTTACTATCGCCGAGCCTACGTTACCGTCAAAAATACAATACATGTAGGACTTACCAAAGACGCGAACCATTTCACGTTCCACCCAATCACCAGGGTTTAGAATACATTTAACTGCCGACCGGGGAAATGCAAAAAAAGTTCAAATATTTTGATAAAAGTCGTTAGGGATGTCGGCTATAAATAACTAAATACATACTTATTCTTTAGGAACCGGAATGTAAAAGTACCTTCATTTTTAACGGGTTACAGCAAGTTTAAAGTATTAAATAATTTAACTTCTGCAGATCGGCAAATACACGTCCATGAGGCGCTGTCTTGGTGTACCATGCGGTCTTTTCCCCGCTTATTTATTTATGCCACACATATGTCTCTGGGAAGACTTTGGTGGCTGGGTCATGTGGAGAGAATGTCCGAGCATCAAACACCAAAGTCCCTGCTGAACTCAAGGCCAATTGCGCGAAGGAGCTTAGGAAGGCCAAAATTAATATGGAGTGACAACGTCCTCAAAGAAATCTCTGCCTTAGAGCTTCGGAACTGGAGGGAGCTGGCACTAGACCGAGATGAGTGGAGGAAGATTATTGAGGAGTCCAAGACCCACCAAGGGTTGTAGTGATGATGGTGATGAGATGTCTCTATCACTGTGTGCCAGACATGCATGTCCTAACCAAGCTAGTCGGCTTGATCTGATGGTGCTGGTTATAAAAGGTTGTTGTGATGGATTTTCCGCATTGCACCTATGCTTTCACTGCCTAATGTAATGATCCTAGTATTCTACTTAATACTTCATTTTTAAGCCAAATGAACCTCCGTTGTTCATTAAGGGTCTTTATCAATTAATAATGTGTCAATTAAAAGATACAGTTACGCAGCAAAACAAAGGAAGACGTAGATGCGTCTTATCGAGTATTCGGGTCCTTTGATCCTCCTTAAATAAGAGGACAAAGAGGTTGGCGAAGATTCTGGCATGATTTCTTTCCTTTAAGCGACCCCATGGCGACGAATACTTATTTACCTTTCACCGAGTCGTCCTTGAATCATCCCCACGTAACCTCGTAAATATAAAATTCAGCCGGGCAACCTGCAGACCCGTAGATTGGTATTTCGAATCCATTTAATCCGATCTTATTCCGCCCTCGCTATCTCCGCGGCGCAAGCCCTCCCCCCCTTCGCGGAAATACAAAGTCAACACTTCCGAATTGAAAAACCCTTTTCTCTGCATAAAGAGTGTTTCAATAGGGAGATCGGGAACACGAGGGATCCACCGTGAAATTGATACGAAATACCTCGTCTCCTCGGAAACCTTACACCGCCGAAGTCGTTAAGCCACTTACAAAGCCGGCGCGATGAGGCCCACCCCTCGAAGCCTTAAACTAACATATTGCCTAACTTCCATCACAGCGTCGATCTACGAGATGTTTACACCGGCTAAAATAGTTTGTAAAAATGTCTCCTGGAAGAGGGAGCCCTCCCACGCCAGAGGTATTCATTTCACATATCAATTTTCGTGCCTTGTAAGAATTCGGCGCGATGGTATTGTCTGTAGGAATTGATACACTACTTTAATAACATTTTAGTTAAGATATATTATAGATGTCTCATAAAGAAGACGCTATATTTTTTTATTGAAAACTAAGAATGGAAGTCTTTTTGGGTGTCCATAGGGTTTATAATCTATCGTACAGCTGGCTTAAGTGATCACTTTACACAATGTAACGTTCAACAATTCCACTTATGATAGATAGACTGCCACGTCTATCAAATTTTTGTGAGTTATATATATGTTTATCTTGCACAAAAATGGAATCGAATCTCTGATACTACTATTTTTCCATAGCTCAAACGTACGGACTTGTTATAACAGTTATCAAAACGAAACTACTCGATATCTGCCTGAAATTTTAACAAGCCTCAATCAAAAGATGTCGCTAAGCAATGGAATTTGAATTAATTGATGGCCTTATGGCCCAACTGACGCATAAATTGTTTTCGACGAATTTTAAAAAAAAATTTATGTTACTTTGCGAAAGGCCATTTTAAAAAATATATTAAGAAATAATAACTTAGTTTACTTTCACTATTTTTTTATAGCGATTAGAATGTTATCTAACGCATCATCCTCAGTAATGTTACTCGTACTAAAATTAAGACTAAAGGACGGCGTGAGGAGTGGGGTGGAGATTAGAGTCCGGTGGGTATGTGGGCGTGGTCACTAAGCGCAGAAAAGGGGACGTAATAGATGGAGTTTGAATATTGGTTACATTTTTGTTAATATAAAGTTTCTTTTCTTTTTAAATATGATTTTTAAGGGTGTCTTCGTCTTCATCAGCCTTCGTCTTTCCACTGCTGGATATAGGCCTCTTTCTTCTTTTTCCATTCTTCCCTGTTGTTTGCAAATTGAAGCCATTTCTTTCCCCCCACAGCGACTATATCATCGGCCCATCTCTTTTGAGGTCTTCCGATGCCTCTTTTATTCTCCCAAGGTCTCCATTTCAGAACTCTGGGAGGCCATCTTGTAGCATGATGCCTTGCAACGTGTCCTTCCCATTGCCATTTTAGCTTCGCTACACGATCCATGATATCCACTACTCTAGTTCTGCGCCCAATTTCGTCATTTCTAATTCTATCTCTTAGGCTCACTCCAAGCATGGATCTCTCCATGGATCGTTGCGTGCATTTGAGCTTTTAATTTTTTTAGTAAGGGCCATAGTCTCCAATCCATACGTCATCACTAGCAGTATTCATGTACGGCTAGTTAATAATAAGTATTTTAGCCAAAAGTTATTTTGTTATTATTGCAGAATTTAACTGTAATTTCGCATATTTTATACGCACCGTGTGTATTACCGAGAAGCGAATCTCGACGTTTCGTTGGATACTTATCCAACGTCATCAGGAGGACGACCTTTACCCGCGGAGGTGGAGGTCGGACTGATTAAAGGTGCTGCTTTCTAGGGCGTAAATTGTATGCACTTTGTTGTGGAGTGTTCTCTTCTTCTACAATAGTGGTCGCCAGTGTGCAATATGTACTAGTTACGTCGGCGGATTTTACTGCGACTTCTCTCAAGGGTTGAATCAGTGTCGTTAGAACAGGGCGCCAAATACTTGATAGTTTGTAACTGTCATCTCTATCGGTAATACATACGGTGCATATAAAATATCCGAAATTATAGTTAAATATGTCTAACGACCGTAATAACAACCTTAACTCTTTAATTGTAGTATTTATTCGTACATCCCTCGACGCCTGCCAACTTGGCTATTAATTAATTATCCTCCTTGTTAAATCTGAAAAGATTTCACTGTGATCCCGGCTCGAGCTACCCGGTATTCCGACGTGGAGAAGCCTTGTATTATTATTTTTCAGGTTGTGTTTCCAACAAGACATGTGCAGTCATTTGATCCGAGTTAATACATTATATCACGAACAGGAAATTGGATAGGCCAGGCTGAGCGGTGTTCGCCGCAGGCCTGCCCCCGAACAAAGGCTCCGTCCTATTAGCATTGAGGTAGCGGGCATGCTGGAACCGTGTTACACAATTTCAGCTCAAATCTATTACACGTTCGTTCAGTTTTGTTATTTTTCAATACCCCGAGGGATCAAAGGGAGAAATCAAAAACTCTCCGCTGTAAAATTTGATTTGATTCAGCTTATTGTTAGAATTGTGTTTGGACAAATATAAAGCAACGAGTTTTGATAAAAAAACTAACCCATAAAAAACAAATTTTTAATATACTCGGTTTCTTTGTAAAATATAACAACAATTAGAGACGAATTAAAACATATAACGTAACACTTAACATACAGGAATTTAATATATTTCTAAAATGTCAGATTTTTTGAGCTTTGATAAGACACTTCATGCTTTGAAGATAAAATTCTAAAAACATTTGTCGGTCAATTTAGATTTTCGAAATTTGTAGTGAAGTACCTATTATGTATACTTATTTATTATATTTATTTTTTGATTATAATAAATGAAGAATTATTATTTTTATGTGCACAAGACATTCACTCATTATTTAAATATACACTAGAATACATCTAATTTTTTTTTTTATTCATTATTTTTCATTTTCTTTAATATATTTTTTCAAATTTTTAGGAAAAAAACACTTCAATTTTCTTTGTTGTGTTGTCACACTTATTGTTGATGTATCTTGAGATTGGTAGCCATATTTATTATTAAATAATCAAAAATGTAAGTATCATTTTTTTTTTGAAAATTTTAATCATGTTTCGGAATCGTTATTTTCCTTCTACGTTTACCTCCAGATGCTCATCTTTGCTCACCTTGAGATGCCCCATAACTAGTGAATCCAGGATTTGACTATTCATTTACCTGGACTGAGGGTGAGAGGCAGTCTTCCTCCGATACGAGAGATGGCCAGTGATGATTAACTCCGGCTCGAAGGACCAAAGATGGATTCGATGCAAGTCGCCGGAATCCTGAAGGATGAGGAGATAATTTTATTTCAGTAAAGGAAGGGAGTTTCCAACGACAGCAAAACAAAATACTAAAAATGGTCTATGATCTGAAATACCGGACACCAACTGAAACTGTATTCCGTATAACACAACGATTAAACATCGAAAGCATTACAAAAATCGAAACACTTACAATCATTCACAGACTAACAATTAGCGAAATACAAGACGAAGACATAAAATTACACAAAATACACGGAAAAACACCAACACAACACTAGAATGGCTCAAAACTATCACATAACACACGCCAAAACAAAAACAGGACAATCCCGACTAATTTGCAATGTATTAAAACTATACAACGACCTACCACAACAGACCAAACAACTGACCACTGACAAATTCAATACAGATGTGATAAAAATGCTAAGACTCGGCCAACTATAAAAAAATGACTTTGTATCTAAATTATATTATTATTATATTCGTATATTGAATCATATAAAAATGTTATCCAAAAACCTTTTAGGTTTCTATTATATTTTAAATAAAAATAAAAAATTAAAAAAAGATAGACGATAATGTGGACTGTATACGAAAAAATTAAGGGAACAGGAAGCTTAACCTACTTACCGACGACACTAATTTCTTCAGTAATGATACAAGAATGATAAATTTGAATGAATCGACAACACACAATTTCACGCACCTGAAAAAAAAATTCTACTTAGGTGATGATCAATACTTGGTGCTGACTTAGGCCGGGCGAAGGATAGGTAAGACGAGGAGGAAGATGGAAATGAGGAATCGTGACGTAAATGCTGACAAATACGAAGCAAGTGTCATACGGTGGCTAACGAACGGTTCACAAATTACTTACTTACCATCACGCCGTTTCCCTGTGGGGGTAGGCAGAGATGATAGAGCGCCAAACTCTTCTGTCCTGACATACAACTCTCGCCTCATCCACATTCATACATCTTCGCATGCAAGCTCGCCGGTTGTTGAGGCTTCTAACGGGACCATCTTCCAGAATCCGGTTGATCTGGTCATGCCACGTCTTCCGCGGTCGCCCTCTCTTTCTGGCGCCATCAACACTTGCATTATATATCTTTCTTACCATTCTTTTCTCATTCATTCGCTCGACATGCCCAAACCATCTGAGCGAACCTTTTTTAATTCTATTATCTATGCTAAGATCAGCTTTACATTCATTCCTTATATCTGCGTTCGTTACTCTATCATAAATTGATTTACCACACATACGTCGAGGGATCTCATCTTCACTGCATTCAATCTACTTTTGTTCCTCTTCTGTCAGGCTTCGCTTCCATACATCAGTGTTGGAACAAATTAGGTAATCAAATACGTGAATTTCAGCCTATCCCACCCTGTATATTACACGAAGGAGATCTTAACTACTTTTCAGTCGAGTATTTTTGCTTCCTCGTAGGAAATACGAGACCGCGGTCGCTATCTCCATTTCCCGTCCATTTTCCGGAACCACCCCAACCCCGGCGATACCCTCCCCCCTCAGACGTGCTACCTGCTCTTCACTACATCTCCATATCATCATAGTGCCCACTTCCTGAGATTTCCTCTCCACAATGCGGGCAGCTTGTATAACTTATAAGGGTGCACATGCAAGTTTAATAACGTTGCTGAGTGCATATAAAAGTTAAGTTTTCAACCCGGCAGTCATATGCTTACACAGATTTTTTTCATTCTGCAACGACTGTTCCAACGTCAGAAAGCTTAACATAATCAATTACCTGTCAAAAAGACTCCAAATTATTCGTTCAAGAAAACACGCAGAAAATTTATTTGAATTAGCTGTGACTGCGCGGCTTCGCACGCGTAGATTTTTAGAACACTGTTTGGATCGCCATAGAACTTTCGCGAACCTTCTAGAACATTCTCCTTCCAGAACTTTCAAGAAATTCGAATGTACAGGAACCTTCTAGACACACCTACACATTCCGCCACTCAGTTTGCAACCTTATAAAATTTTCGGGAATTTTCTAGAACCTTATCCTTCCAGAAGTTTCTAGAGCAGGTTTTTCTGGAACCTTCTAGACTCACCGACACAATCAGCGCGCCTATTTTGAAACAATCTGAAGCATTTGCGGCCTTCCCATAACAAAACAATATGCTAGAAAGCACATTTTCGTCACCCACTCCCACCCACGCAAAGCCACCCCCAAAAAACTCGCATATTTTCGATATGACACCACGAGCTATCCACCACCATAACCACCGGTGGGTGATTGTGGCTGGTTGTGGAGAAAACTTGGTGGGTAGGGAAACACGGGTTTCTTTTTATATATATATTGATTTACATATTTCTTCTGAACTTCTGACTTCCATATATATTTCTCATATGTATAGCTTCGTCACTGTGAGATTTCTATAACTTGTCTTATTCGAGTTTGTTTAAACTTGATTTGAAACAAATATTCAACTTTTTTCTTTCTTGCAAGCATAATTTCAGCTTTTTCGGTGAAATGTAAAGGCAAATGAATGAAGTTTATCAAGAATCAAAATACTTAAGCCAGCAAATTATGAAAGGTCAGTGAAACTTTAGAGTGAGAAGTGGATATATGAGGTGAGTGTATTTCAGAGGGTATCCGTAAAAGACCTGGCCCAATCAGATAAACCAAATATTGCAGGATGACTCAGTTAAAACCTTCAGCAACCTTGCTGACTCGCTCGATTGTCATTTTATCTTCTGGATTATTATTATAATCGCTAATTACCTTTTTTATTCTGATTATTAAAGGTTAATTAGCATATTTTCAATTAAGATAAATTTATGACTCACAGAGACGAAGCTACTTATATGAAAAACGTGTATGGAAGTCTTTTTTATGCGCTATCTTAGGGCTTACAACCTGTATGAGCTGGCTTAAATGATCACTCTACACAATGCAACGTTCACGAATTCCATAGTAAGAATATTCACACGTTTTCGAAAGTTCTTTATATATAATTCCAAATCTGAAAATCTTTCGTTTATTGTAATGGACTATGCTAGAGACACTGTAGTATTTTTTCATGAACTAGTTAGTATAGATAGATTTCGCAGATGGTAATGATGCTTCTATATTTTTTTATAAAAATATTCTAAATATATTTTGATTTGCTCGTTCACAAATCTATTTTCCTTGAAGTAATTTTTCCTCTCAAAATGCAAAAGGCAATTAAAATGTAACATTTACTCAAAATTTATATTTACCCATTTCAGATCTAACGAAGCACCAACTTTTCAACTCTCCACACTTTACATATTAAAAAAATATGTAAAATTTAACACATAAATACCTATGTGCGTCGCCTGGAAATAATTACATAAACTCGAACGCGAACGTCTCTGAGCAATTTGTATTTAAATAAACTTTTAATACAGACAGAGCAAAATAAAGTTGTCCGCCTGCCAGGGTCGGTCGACCGTAGCGCAATTTTCACAATTGCAAATATTACCCTGTTATACCCCCGGGGTGTATTTAGGGGCGGAAGGCTCTCCCGGAGTTTAGTGGTCGGAAAAAAACAACCCCATTGTCAATCTAAAGTTATTCAGGCCCGCCCCCAGACGTGACACAGAAACGTTGAATTTTTAAGCGGATATATTGCGACACATTCTCGAAAAAGGTTTTTTTTCACCCTCTTCCGCGGGAAGAGCCAATAGTGAAATAGATTAGGGTTCCACGTTTCACCAGAGGTGCAAAATTTTTGTTTTTTGCGTGTTTTTTAAACGAAAAGGAGGGTCCTCAACTAGGCAATGGTCAAAATTATTTCTTTCTTTCTTTTTTCTCATTTTTTTCTTTTTTTTTCTCTTTTTTTTCTTTCATTTTTTCCTTTTTTTTCTCTTTTTTTATTTTTTTTTATTTCTCATTTTTTTTCTTTTTCTTTTTTTTCTCATTTCTCTTTTTTTTTCTCTTTTTTTTTTCTTTTTTTTTTTCTTTTTTCTTTCTTTTTTTCTTTCTCTTTTTTTTTTTTCTTTTTTTTCTTTATTTATTTCTCAAAAAGCCTGTTCAACCAGTTCTGATTGAAGGATTTTTTTTTATTTTTATCAAGGCACACTATCTAAAATACTGCATAGTTACCTTAACTGACCCACATAACCTAAATCTGACCCGATATCATAAATGACAGATTTTGAGAGCGTCCATGGAGGCAATTTTGCTGGAAAGAGCCAGACAAAGTTTCCAGATATATTTGAACGTATGCGTTGAAGATTACATTTTTTTTACTGAGATTCTTAATTCTTAAGCGATGTAGATGGCTTCTAATATGTAGCCGCCCACACACTGTTACCACACTATTAATTTATTCTGAAAGATTCTAGGTTATTTAATGTATGCTCCCTCCTGCACATTGCAGGAAATTTTGTAGGAAAAGAGATACATTTACTGGGACGTAGATACTTGATTGTTAAAAGGATACTTGATTGTTAAAAGGTATATCATATTTTACATGCGAATGAACGTTGGTAATCGAACTCCCGAGAAATTGAATATTCCAATCGCCAAACTAGACCGGTCCGCTAAAGCGCCAATAGAAGATGGTCTAGTTACGCCATTGGTCTGGTCTCTCGCTTCCCCTGTTACCCTATCCCGTTAGACCCGGTGAGGTTTCCATGTCGGTGCGTCAGGTTCTGTTGGAAGGCCGCTAGATGGCTCCTAGTGTCCACCTCATCACAATTCTAATGCATCTGCCAGCGAATATATTTTTTTTTTTAAATAGAGATGCGAACACGGAATACATGTCTCCTCTTTATTCTTACTATTTTCAAACTAAACTAAATGCTTGTGCTATGAAAATAGGACTAACTTGCTAGTCTGGAGTGAGGATCGAACCCGAAACCTTTGGATCACGAGGCGAGAGTCCTAACCATAAGACCAACAAGCTACCCGTAGATATATTTTTTTTCTTTTCTTTTTTCTCTTCACGTAAGTAGACAATAAAACGTAGGTAAGCGGAGCAAACTACACTGAAATTTACTACTTGATATTATTGTTTTATTATATACAAAAAGGTCAATAGACATGAACTGCATATTATGGAGCATACATGGAGAATTGTTACTGGTCACTCGAGAATCTTCTACTTGTCTGGAACAAACTCGTTTATTAGAATACTCGCCTGTCTCCGGAACATATCAGTCGCAAAGTGATTCGCATCAGAACGCCTGGTCGGTGCCCTCATATTTTATCGCTGCTATACTATATTCGCTTTGATTCCGCCAGTTCTTTCTAGTGTTTACGAGTTCTTTCTAATAATCCTAAAATATTCTGGCAGTGCGATTGTTTAATGCTTCTTATTGGTTTAAAGTCTTATGATAATATGTGGGACAATATGTAAAACCTCAGTTTAAGAGAGAAATTATATCACTCCTGACCGAAAATAATTTAAGCGTGTAAGACGGACTCTTCGGAAATCAACCTAAACAAAAAAAATATTGCCACAAAGACTAACTAACGAACTAACGAACCATCACGCCGTTTCCCTGCAGGGGTAGGCAGAGAGGATTGAACGCCACACACTTCTATCCTGGCACACCACTTTTGCTTCGGCCGCATTCGTACAAGTTCTACGGTTGTTGCGGCTTTTAACAGGGCCATCTTCAAACACTTGTTGTATCTGATCATGCCAGGTCTTTCGCGGACGCCCTCTATTTCTGTTGCCTTCAACACTCGCCTCATATATTTTCTTAACCATCGTTTCCTCGTTCGTACGTTGCACATGACCAAACCATCTCAGTACTCCTTTCTTTATTCTATCTACCACAATAAAGCCAGCATTGCATTCACGTCTAATTTGTTCATTCATTACTCTATCGACCAAAGATTTTCCACACAAGCGTCTTAGTGACCGCATTTCTACCGCATTCAGTCTACTTTCATTCCTCTTTTGCCAATTCCAGGCTTCACTTCCATACATTAGGGTTGGCACTAGAACGCCATTACGTAACACAAAGGCGCGGGTATACATTTTTTGACTCGGTTGACTTGGAAGCCTACGTGCCTATTATGTCGTGCGGAGATTGTGAACTTCGTTCATCTTGTAGTCGCATATTGTACTGTACTTATATCGTATAAATGTATTAATGTTTTACTGTAAAATGTGACTGTACTAATCACCTTGTCCTAAAGGATTATCCATCAGGGTCATTCTGACCTGTCGATTGTCTTTAAATTAAAAATTAAAATATATTTAATGATAAATACAATCTAAAATTGTACTTTTGTGGAAAATCTTTGTCGGAAAAATTAAGAGAGTGGTGTACGTGATACGGTATGAAAGTTGTGTAATTCTCTAGACGCGAATCGATTGCAAGACTTCTCGGTGAAGGTGAGTGTCTTACCTGCCAATCAAACAAGCCCGGGGATGAGAATTTTCGATTACCACTTGCATAAGTTAGTTTTATTGATTCTGTTATTTTTCCGTTCTGGAGTAACGTATGCGTTACACTCTGTGAAATACCGAGAGCGACGGAGAAGACACATCAATACACCTTTATGTTTCTATTTAAGCAAACATACAGCAATCCAAAGTACTAGATCATGCTATGTGGGGTACAAAAGCAAAGGAAGCTTTATTAAAAAAAAAAAACAATTAATGTATATGATAGATGTCTCACGGAGACGAAACTGTATTATTTTTTCAAGGGAGAGTAGGTATAGAAGTCTTTTTTTGGGTGGCCATAGGACTTACGACCTATCGTACGGTTAGCTTTGGCGATCACTTTACATATGTGTAACGCTCTTTACACATATCGAACGTTACATATGTATAAAGTGATCACCTAAGCCAACCGTACGATAGGTCGTAAGTCCTATGGCCACCCAAAAAAGACTTCTATACCTACTTTCCCTTGAAAAAAAATGCAGTTCCGTCTCTGTGAGATATATACAATATACATTAATTGATTATTGATGTCCCTGTGACAAACAATCCAGTTCTGTTCTGAAAAATTTGGACATACTCAAAAATATTCTGAAAAAAAAATGTTTTGAATGCAGTCATTGAGGATTACTTATTTAAAATGTACTTAATTCTAGATGTTATGCTTCTATCCCTTCCAGAACAATGTTTTCAATAAAATCTCGAATCTCAGTACATTATTAATCAGTAATTCTGGGTGGGTGTTACCTACTTTAGACCCCGCCCCCTCTCACTCTCTCCCTCGTAGATCCCTGATTGTTCTATGCAAGTTTGTTCATGCTTGTCTCTGCCAAGATTAACACGCGTGTGATAAATATTGGTGAAAGTTTAACAATACTAAATAAATGAGAAATAAGCAATATATGAAATATTCATTTTCACATTTTACAGATATATGTGAAAATATATGAAATAGATTCCGAAAAATAAATTATATTTTGAAACTCAGTATGGATGGTGTGGGATAATGTTTTTATTCATATTTTTTAAAATGAAATCTTAAAAAATATGATTCCATTAAAACGCGATATGATTAGTCGTGACGACGTTCAGTAAGAATCATAGATAAACCGTATGTCACTGTAATTTGTTTATTTTCTATGGTCACTGTTCGTCCTGGCTTTGTTTTTTCTCGTATTTGCATGGTTTTATATAGATTTTGCCGTGTTTGTGATCTATTATAATAAAATAACTATCTAAGAACATATTTAAAATAATGGAGGACGTATTTTCACAAGGAAAATTGATGCTTTAATGTTGGATTTATTTTTCAGTTTTCAGGAATGAATTTCTACATATGGGTACCGTACAACATCTACAAAACTTTTTCCCTGACATTATGGACGCACTGTTCAAATAAGCCGGCTTGTTTTGTTAAAAAAAAAAGAATTTCGAAACACGCGAATTTTCTGTTACGTTTTAAACGTCGGATGATATAAAAATTCATGCCTAACGTCGCTTGCGAATATAAGCTTTTTGGCGGAAGTTTAAAATCGTTTTTTAATGATAATATACGTATTAAAAAAAAATATTTTTCGTAAACATATTTTCTAAACCAAAGATTTTTTTTATTAAAAAATAATGTGAAATTAACATATTGTGCCGGTTACTGTTCTCATCTACAAGAAAGAGATGAACAGGTAAAAGAAGATTACATATGGTTTCCTATACACTGCGATCGATTTTTATAATGGAATCCCCAATTGCATAAAGGAACTAAATAGTGTAGAACTATTCAACAAACAGCTGAAGGGACTTGTGATGGGGAGGGGATGATTGCTTAACAAATCAATGTGCTGATATCTAATATGTGTACCCACATATTTTACTTTATTTTCTGTCCCCTTATACCAGCATACAATTGCTGTTTGGAGACATGCTATTTCATTTTTAATTTTAATTAACTCCTGTGTGTCGGTGATGTAACGTAGGTCTACCTGTCATACAAAATATGAAATATCTACCTTATTTACGAAAACTAAAACGTCACATTTTTTGTAATCATCGAATAGACATTTTCACACCAAAATTACTAAAATAAACTGTTAGGAATGTACGGATTTTTTAATTAAAAAATATTTATTCATTACTCTTGTATTTTCTGCCAGTGTGCAATAGAGAGCAGAATATTGTACATCTCAGTTAAATCGAGCAAGAAAGAGCACGACAATACTATACATTTCATGTAGGACAGAGATGGCGGTTGCTTGGGTTTCGGCGAAAGCAAAACAATATAGAAAGAGTACGGTAGAGTCGGGTAACATGTGTTAGACAAAGACGGAGTGCAGGCAACTGAAGCGAGCTGGCGACCGCTTCATTGTATTCAGTTGCCAATGAAACATCGGCGGAAGCGCACGCAAATTCGATTTGCCATAATTTTATAATAATTTACTAAAATAATGCAAATATGTATGTTTACCTTACATAATTATATAAAGGGACCCTTTAAAAGTCTTATCTGTATCGTATTTATGTATATTTTATCACATATTAAAAACTATGCCGATTTTTAATCAGGTAACGCTGTGTTACTCCACCGTCCCCAAAGTTTTTTTTTTAGCACAGTCTTTTAAGAGTTAATACAAATAACCAATTAATGTAGTGTGATCATATAAGGATATGTAAATAAAAATGTTCCATTTAGATAATTAAAATATCTTTGATTTTGTGTGCACACAATTCACTTTTACCGAGAGAAATTGTCATGCAAGTTATTTATTCGAGTAACATGGTTTTGAGCTTATACAATTCAGTGCTAATTAGTTATAATTGAGAATGCTCAGACGCCGTTTGCTCCCGGTATTATTTCAAGATTAATTAATTCAACGTAGACCGGTTTCTAGAGATGGTATTCTAACCTGAGACACACTAACCATTATTTGAGATTTGTGTCTGATTGTGTTGATGATTGGCAACGGATTTTTTACTGCGTGTGTTCAACACAACAATCAAAAATGCAAAATAAGTATAGCGACTTTGTACTTAATACCTGCATGTACTTAAAACCTACATGTTTTGAAGCGAGTTACACTTGCGGTGGATTATTCTGTCATTTAAAATATTAATAAGCCTTTGAATAAAACAGTATACATCAAGTCGGTCATGTTGTGCTCATTGGCGATGCAAAGAAACATCCTTTATTTAAAAAATTTCCTCAGCGTCCTGCGAGGATCCCATTATTTATTTAGTAATAAAGACATTACCTACAAAGTAAAAAAAATCTTATAATGACTGGAAAATGCTTTATTTTTCCTTTATTGTCTCGGGGGATGTATATTTCACCCCCGGCCTCGCAGCCGAGCCGCTTTCGAGAAAGGAAAATGAATAAAAAATACCCCTAGCTTCCCTCGGTTGACATTTTTATCTCGACTTTTTTCGTGTTTTTCTTCCTTCGCTTCTTATCGCCGGTATTGAGAAACATTTGGACAGAATTGACGCCACTTTGCAGACACTTTGGATCCTCGAAAACAAAAGCGCTCTTTTTATTATATAAAAAGAAAACAAGCAATCACTAGCAATTGTAGTACCAAAACAAATGTGGCAGCCCTACAGAGTCGCTCGCGCACATTCCACTTTTTTTGTTTTTCTCCCTCAGACATAAATAGCCTGAAGCCGGCAGAAGAGGAACTAAAGTAGATTTAATGCAGTGGAGATGAGATCCCTTAGACGTATGTGCGTCAAATCCAAGTATGATAGAGTCAAGAATGAAGATATTAGGAATGAATGTAAAGCTGATCGTAGCATAATACGTAGAATAAAAACAGGGTCGCTCAGGTGGTTTGGGCGTGTTGAGCGAATGAATGGGGAAAGAATGGTAAGAAAGACATATAATGCAAGTGTTGACGGCGCCAGAAAGAGAGGGCGACCACGCAAGACGTGGCACGACCAGATTAACCAGATACTGGAAGATGGTCCTGTTAGAAGCCTGAACAACCGTCGAGCTTGCATGCGAAGATGTATGAATGTAGACGAAGCGAAAGTTGTATGTCAGGACAGAAGAGTATGGTGCTCTATCCTCTCTGCCTATCCCACAGGGAAACGGCGTGATGGTAAGTAAGTTAGTTAGTCAGTTACATAAATAGCTGACTAGTTATTACCTGGACACAAAATTCTTCGAAAGATCTTTGTAGAACAGAGTGTTCTAGCAAGAAGCGCCGCTCGATCGCATCAAGAGTGTCCATAAAAATCCCACATTTTATTCACATTGAGATCTTGCTTGCCGTCGCTTCGTCAACGCCCGAGAACATTCGAAAGGCGAATCTTTCTTCCTGGGTTTCAAGCCGTGGGATTGGTTTGCAGCAAAGCACATATCCTTCTCCATTCTTCTCGGTCTCCGGCGATCCTCTTCAGCTCTGAGTAGGAGGCACAATTCATATCTTGGCACACTTGCTCAAGATATTCACGGCGAGGGCGCCCTCTGGCAATCTTTCCCTCTACCATTCCCTCCAGTAAATTTCTGCGTAGACGTTCATGCCCCATCCATTTTTCACGCCTTTTTGAGATGGTATTCATCATGTGCCTGGTTTCATCGATCCTGCTGAGAATCTCCTCGTTTGTTATGTGGTCTCTCCAGGAAATTTCCAGGGCAGGTCTGTAGGTCCACATCTCGAAGGCTTCTATTCATTTTTTATTTCATTGTGCGAAAGGCGAATCATTGAGACCAAAAAGGATGTTGTTGAGTTGTGTCTCCTTCACTGGATCGAGCGGACCTTTGCCACGTGCCCATATTTTACTCATGTCCTTTTGTGTTTTTCTTTGATGTATTCCTATCACTTTTGGCTTCTCCCCTGCGAGAATAAATCGTTTCTACATACATTTTCTTTAATTTAATGAAATTAGACGATCTTTCTCACATAAATATTAATTAGCATAAAGCATGGCGCTGTGCGGCCACATACAGTGTTTCCGATTGCTTTTAAATTTTTAGATTATTGAAGTACTAGTGGCCCAAGTGACCGACACAACAAGACGGAAAACGATATTGAAAAGATGAAGAATTTTTTAATTATTATTAATATTTAAAGCATTTACTTTGTGGTTAGACATTATAACAGAGTGTTAGTTAAATTAGTAAAAACCACTACCAGATTTAAGGTCTACCGGTTTCGAGACGTACCCGTCTCTTCGTCAGGACCAACACTACACTACTATGTTCACAACACTATACACCACAACCATAGTATTTGTGATAATTTTTTTTATTTTTTTGGATATTATTTGTGTTATTTATTTATGTTACAAATACTATGGTTTTGGTGGATCGTATTGTGAACATAGTAGTGTAGTGTTGGTCCTGGCGAAAATACGGGTACGTCTTGAAATCGGTAGATTTCAATTTAATTAACACTCTGTTAATTTGTTTATTGTAGCGTAACTAGATTGTGTATGCAAGAACTGACCTGCGACATTCAACATTCATAATAAGGGTCGCTTATTACCCTCTGTAGTTCGCTATTTGCCATTAAAACAGCATACCATCAAATTGCTCATTATCGCTCCTCTATTCATATACGCAAGTTGTTTCACACAATTAGACAGCTATGGCGACATTATGCAATCCTGTTTTTAATATAGTCACGAGATTGTAGAAGCAGAAATAATTGTACATAATAATATCTTTTGTACTAAATTGGAAATTACTAGAAAGGTCTGGGATAGTCAAATAGGTTCAGGAAACATCGCGAAACGACAGTGATTATATAAAAGAGTATCAGGCCCGCTGCGCCAACATATTATTTTAACTATTTTAATTTAAACTAAATTATACTTTGTAACGCACACACGTTGAGTTAATTTAACACGACTGTAGTTTCGAGAGGAACAGTCCCTCTCGTCTTCAGGTGTAATTTATTAATTAATAAATTTATAAATTTGATTTATTTTAAATTAAAATAGTCATGTCGCACCACAAAGTAACTGCCAATGACAGCGAATCAAGAATAATCGACCAGCGATAAAATTTGCGAGCACCTACCGGAAAACTATAAGTTTTCTAGTGCGAACCTGAGCACATTGCATCAGTGTATCAGAGACAAATTAATTAGCGAATTACGAAATTGATATAAATTAAGGAACGGCGCTCTAATCAAATTCGTGTCCAGTAATCAAACCATGATATAAATGATCCATTGAGTGTACATGTTACCTGTTCACACTTTTACCAAAAAGTGCCTTCCAAAGCCTTCCTCTTACAACTCTAGCGTAAGCCTTTTGCAAATCTACAAAGGCACAGAAAAGTTTGGTGGTTTAAAAACTTTTCCATCAACACCCGTAGAGAGAAAGTTGGGTCCATGCATCCTCTTCCACCCACAAAAGCCTCTTACACCATGCCGTACCTTTCCTTTCGTTTTAGACCGAATTCAAATTCAATACTTAGATGATTTAAAGGTTAAGGTATGCCTTAAAAGTGTTATTTTGTACTTAAGAGCCAGCAACTGCCAAACTTACGTTTTAGTATCAAACCTGAAATATTTTCTGTAGATGTACACTATATTAGGTAAGAAGGTTTGGATATTATGACATTTGAGTTCGGGGGATTTTGGCAGAAAACAGGCAATACAAAAAATGAGTAAGTGAAGCATAAAAATAAAAGCTAATTTTTCACGTCACGTGACAAATGAAAATGAATTTAGTTTAATTAATTACAAATTAAAGTCTTGGACACGATTTAAATTGTAGCATCATTCTTATTGTGTGGTCGCTAAATGTCTCCCGAATATTTCATACGCTTATTTTACTGCTTCTTAATTTGCACTAATCAACGCAGTTTATATTGCTTCGATCACTTTCGGTAAACTCCATTCAATGTTCTCGCTCCGGTATTCTTCCTTTATTTCACTGGTAGTCACAGTGCGCTTGTTTGCTTACTAAAATCGCGTGTTGTAACATCACAAATCACTAGTCACACTAGTTTTATCGCGGAGGCGTCGCCTTGTTATCGTCGCGAACTGAATCGACCGACCTCCGGTGCGTGACTCCTTTTATAGATAAACTAGCTGTGCCCGCGCGGCTTCGCACGCGTAGTTTTTTAGTACACTGTTTGGATCTTCATAGAACTTTCGAGAACCTTTTAGAACATTCTCCTTCCAGAACTTTCAAGAAATGTATCGAGTGTACAGGAACCTTCTAGACACACCGACACATTCCGCCACTCACTTTAGAACCTTATAGAACTTTATATAGGAATTTTCTAGAACCTTCTCCTTCCAGAACTTTCTAGAGCAGGTTTTTCCGGAACCTTTTAGACTCACCGACACAGTCAGCGTGCCTATTTTGAAACAATCTAAAGCATTTGCGGCCTTCCTATAATAAAACAATGTGCTAGAAAACACATTTTCGTCACCCACTCCCAATCGCGCAGAGTCAATCCCACCAAACTCGCACATTTTAAATGGGACACTAAGGGCTATCCACTACTATAACCACCAGGGAGTGGTAGTTTCTGGTTGTGAAGAAAACTTGGCGGATAGGGAAATACGGGTTTCTTTTTATATATAGTTATATCTATATATATATATATCATATATATAGTCGTGTTATAGTATATATATTGATTGCTAAGTCAGATTTGTTCTACAATTGGCGAGAGGCCTGTAGAACGTTCTGGACCTTTCCAATGTAGTGTTTTACTACTTCGTGGATTGTCGTAGATTTTTTTAGAGAGAGAATGTGGTCACGCAAGACTGATTCAGCGATGCGTGATGTTGTTGTTTAAATATTAGTGATATCAAAAATTTTAGATTGCCAATGTCTAAGACTAGGAGTGCGATATATAATATACAAATACTAAATAAAGTACAGAGTACAGAGGCAGATGGAGTAGGGTAATAAACCAGAGATTGAATAACCAGATACTCACAAAAATACGCAACTGGAGTTCCCGGTAATCCCTCTCCAAGACGAGAAGCTCAAAGGAAGAAGTAAGATGGAGTGGATTCGCGGGAACATCTACCTTGTAATGTTATGTAACGAGTGTTTGCAGGAACGAGCCGGGAATTTATATTACATTGTGCTGCCGTTCACGTAAAATAGATAAAACAACTTTGCCCGGATTACGCGCCCTGCTCGGATTCTGCATACATTAAAACTCACCAAAGCTGAGATAAATAATTAAGTTATTTATAAATAACTCAGACCGTTGTTTAGTGTAGTTCAGCGATTATGATGTAGTGGTTGTTTAACTTTCTCATGTTTATTTACTGAGATAAGTTGTAAAAGTCTCACAGAGACGCGCTATTTATATGGGAGGCGTGGAAGTGGAATGGGTATCTAGGTGTATCCTCTGATTTGATACGTCAGCCCTGATGATGGGCCCTGCAATGGAATCCGAACGTTGTCCAGAAGTGTCGTTAAAATAGAAAACACAAACCAGAATATTATTTATTTATTATAAAAAGTGCATTGCGTTTTGTGCAACAATTTGTTTATCTAGAACTCATTCCTACATTGTATTTATTAGTTTGCGACCATTTATATTTTGTTTTGAATTTTTTTGCAATTTATTTTACCAATAAGACATTATTTATTATTAATTTATCATAAAACTGTGTATTTATTTATTTACTTCAGTGTACGGCACAGAAGTATCTTTTACATAATAATATATAAAAGAAATCCAAATTGACAATATATAATAATATACATAGTTGTTTAAAGTTATAACAGAACAGAAAATAGAAAAAGGAGGTGCGAAGAATATACATAAGATAAAACATAATTTAGAAAAAGGAGATGTGAAGTATATACAAGGTTAAACAAATAGGTATAATAATTTGTTTGTGATTGCATTATGAAATCAGGACGGCAGGGTGTAGGACTTTTAGTAGCGAATCTTTATATTGTGCTAAACTGGAATTAAAAATATCAGAGATATGCGCATAAGTGTTGCGTAGGTATATTCATAATATATAAATATAATGAGTATACTTTGTACTCTCGTGTCAATCTAGGACCATCCATTTAGGTCAAAAATTACCCGCTGATAATCTGTTTTTAAAATAAATAAATATTAAATATAAATAAATAAATATATTTATTCTGAATTTGCCAACCTTCTTTTGGCTATGGATTATTCTTTGTCTATAAATTTTAAATACAAATTATACAGAATCACATTTTGATAAATCAGAAATTTTGGAAATAAGAAAAAGTGTCAATAGTAAATTGAATATTATAAATAACCAGGTCCTCTTTAGAAATAGTTATCTTTTAAATTTATTTTCATGTTAAGTAGGTACTTTATTACTATTCATTTTTCGTGTATCACTTTTTAATATTTGGATTGTCTATTCTACAATTTTTAAATTTAATTTTGTTTGTATTAAATTGTATCCTGACGAAGGGGCCACGGGCTCTGAAACATGTTGATATTTTCAATAAAAAAAGTGGTGAAAACAAAGTTTATTTCTATTAATTACATAAATAAAACAAATATTCTGAACGGCCGCGAAAACCTAAGTACATTTTTATAAAAGCGCATCCTCATTTTTTTTACTCCCTTTATATTAACTCGTGGCGTCTGCTTGCTTGCTTGCTTGCCGGCTTGCCGTCAAAAAAACTTTGGATCGATTTTTGACCCTTTTCCCGTGATCCAATCGAGCTGAAACTTGGCAAGTAGACTCGTGGCGGAAATTAATAATTGTAGTATAATTTCGTATTTTTAGAAATTTTATTGGTTTTTTCAAATTGGAATCATTAGAAAAGTTTGATTAGCAACGGCGGCCCGATAACGTCGCGGAATATTT
>JADDOH010016713.1:0-37565 GCA_016648135.1 Agrypnia vestita
CATAATAAGACAAAAAACGACAATTTTGACCTTATGACAAGATAGAACTGGGGTGACGATGTGTAGAACTCTGAGTAAAGTTTTTCAATGGTTTTTGATATAGATTCCTTGTCTCTTACAATAATTCCATTGTTATGGTATCCATGAGATTTTATACGTTTTAAGACATTCAGATTTTTATTAGTTTCTATTGTTTGCGAAATTATTTTTGTGTTATTGCTTCTAATATCTTTTCTAATTTCCTTTTTGATAGTTTTGTTAATGATATTATATTCGTCCGAGTCTCTAGAAAGAATTTTTTGTTTTTCAATCAGACTGAGTGTGCTATTTGATAATTTGCTGTTATTTTTTTGTTGTCTATATGAAATCTTTTTTACAGCTATGATTACACTATTTTTTATGCTTGGAGTAAGCGTAAGACATAGAATTAGAAATGACGAAATTAGGCGCAGAACTAGAGTAATGGATATCATGGATCGTGTAGCGAACCTAAAATGGCAATGGGCAGGACACGTTGCAAGGCAGGATGCTACAAGATGGCCTCTTAGAGTTCTGAAATGGAGACCTTGGGACAATAAAAGAGGCATCGGAAGATCTCAAAAGAGATGGGCCGATGATATAGCCGCTGTGAGGGGAAAGAAATGGCTACAATTAGCAAACAACAAGGAAGAATGGAAAGAGAAGGAAGAGCCTTATATCCAGCAGTGGAGAGACGAAGGCTGATGAAAAAGAAGAAGAAGAAGAATCTTTAGGACAAGTCGGGTAACATAGGCGACATTTCCTCTACCCTTTATCTCATCCCCTTCCCCAGATCTATTTTCTGAAAAATCTACACCGCTTCACCGAATGGACCCAAATTTTGCATTCATATTCCCGACGGAAAAAAATTGACCACATTTAGTTAGATAATAAACATCAATTATAGAAGTCTCACAGACGAGATGATCTGTATCATCTGCATGAGCTGGCTTAAGTGATCACTCAACACAATGCAACATTCAATAATTACCTACCATAGTATGATTATCCACAGATTCTCAACATTTTGAAAGTTGTATAGTAATAATATAAATTGACTTGAATTTCAAAATAACTTCACCGTACAAAAAATGAGAAAAAAACGAAATTAACGTTAAATGAAGATAAAATGTAAGATAAAGATCTTTTTTTATTTTTGTTATTACATTTTATTTTTATTTTTTTGGGAAACACACAGTACAATGTAATAAAAAATACATGTAATGTCGAAAAAATATTCATTTAGTATGATCAGTGAAGTTTCATCGAATTTGGTTAAAAAAACTAAGAAAAATAAGATGAAGAATATGTTCAATTATGATAATGCATAAAAAGGGAAGGGGATGAGATTCAATTAAAGAAGTATTAAATTTATTTCAATAATCATAAGTAAAATTACGAAGTTACAAATGTCTATGTTATTTTAAGAATTTAACGGATTGTATTTTAAAGTGGAACGAGCAACAAAACAGTTTTTTAAGTAAGTTGTCGGTTTTGAAATTTGAACACGTTGAGTATGTAAGACAGCCTAAATCTATTTGCTTTAATAAATAGGGTGAGTCAACCAAGTTATTCAAGATTTTATAAAGATAACACAGATCTTGTATGCATCTTCGATGCGATAGAGGAGGGATTTTATGATACCGCTCAGTTTCCGTGTATGAGTTGAGTTCTAAACGGGAACGGAAATATAAAATATTAAGAATTTTGCGTTGGATATTTTCAAGTCGCTCACAAAATAATGAGTATTCCAGACTATTGATCCATACTCTAGTTGACTGTAAACGGTGTTAAATTGTTTATTAGGTAAATTGTTTGAATCTTGTTGGATGCTGGATTTGAATATTACATAATAAGAATACATTTTTATATTTATAACAAATTGGATGAATCAAATAGATCTCTTGTAAAAATATTTATTTACCACCTAGACACGAACCCGGAACTTCTCCAAACCGAGGAACTGATATATAAAGGAGATGTATTTAAGTTAATAGAATATGAATATGGAGATATAGAGACAATAGATATTAAATATATTAAAAAAAATAATAATATAAATTAAATACTAATGATGATTTTCTTTTATTCATTTTACTTATAGCTATCAAAATTATTTTTTGAAAATTATCCTAAAAAACATTATTTATAAAATCTGGAACATCTTTGATATAAAGTTGTTTATACGAATGTTACAGAGCCATTTTCTTAGTTTCATATTTTTTAAGATATGAATAATCAATTTGTATTTTTTCTGTAAAAACGGGACTTATTTTTAGTTAACGGACTGAGCGAAACAATATATTGACTCTAATAATCTGAAAAATTGTACCAAGATCGCGTCCTCTAACCGTCGTTTTTGTAAAATCTCAATTATGTAACAAAGACCGCAATTGATATCACTGACTCAATAAATATGTGAAATGATGAAATTAAAACATTAGAAATTTATCAAGTTTAACTTATTATCAAAAAAAAGTCTTGGACACGAGTTAAATTTTAGTACTGTTTTTAATTTTGTAGTCGCCAAATATCTTCCGAAAATTCTACGCACTTATTATTAAACTGTTCTTTAATTCGCATTAATTATCGCTTTTTCTAGTTATTGGATCAATTACGAAAAGCTCTGTTAGATATTCGCCCGTAGAAAAATTTCGCCATGGATTCCTCTTTAATTCACTTTTTACTTGCGCTGTTTTCACTTACTTATATCGCGTGTTGTAGTATCACTGTTCACTAATTCACTGTTCGCTCGGAGATGTTGCCTTGTTAATTTCACAAACTGAATTCATCGAGCGCACGTCACGTGACTCTTATATAGCAAAATTCTCCCGAAAGATTATTTCGAGAGCTAACGAGAAACATTTCGAACATTCAAGACTCTTCTGCCATGTATTTTACTTCGCGATTCGATTGTGTCCGTAATCAGTTCGTCACACTTCATTGCGCACGATCGCGTGTCGCCACGGTCTATTTTTAGCACTTAGTAGATACTCAGTACCATGTAACAATCTTTAATTGTTTTGAATAATTTATTTTATTTATTATTATTTATTAATGATTCAGCATTTATAACAGTACCCCCACTAGGACAACTACAACTCACTGCTATGTCAAGGTGGGTACGATAAACAACAACATTATTTAAAACAAAATATCATTTTATTTTTATTAGGTAATTAATATTCGGTGTTAGTTTTTTTTATCTCTTAGATGCCCACTTTTATCAATTTTATAATGTGATATATATTATCCCATAAGCTGCATCTTTTATATCCGTTGTCAGTCTGTTATACAATTTAGTGGAGCCATATTTAATGGATCTCCACCCAAATGTCATTCAAAATAAATATATGCATACAAGTTAATGTAAAATTTTTATTTTTAGTTAGTAAAACGTTTCATTTTTAATTAAAATGCTTGAACTCAAATTCTATATGGTAAAACGAGTTTTCGTCGTGGCTGCATACGAGAAAGCAAATATTCAGTGATATTCTGAACTAAGCAATATTGCTATTTCTGATTTTGACAGTTATATATAACATTGTAATGCCGCCAATTTGGTTGTTTTAAGCTTGACATGTTTGAAATTAACAAATTCGCTCAATCAAAAAGCTCTAAAACGTAAACAAATGTAAAGTTATTCACAATTATGAGTTATGAGCTTGAATTGATTGAATTCGTTAATTTAAAACCTGTCGAAGTTAAAACATCAAAATTGACGGCATTCCAATGTTATACAATAACTGTCAAGATACAAAAATAGCAATATTGCTTAGTTCAGACTACTGCCGAGTATCACGGTGCTGTAAGGGCTGATAAGTAGAAGGCCAAAACTAAATTTCGGAATGAAGGCTTCAATATGCACACGTTCGTTAATTTGACGAACGCTTCATTTGTTTTGTTTACTTAAACATTCATCTATTTCAAAAAACTTAGGTGCTTGATTGTTGTTCGTGTAGTATTTCAAAACTGTTATACTAAAAAAATTATCGCTAGCCTCACAGGGAGATGGAATTTGAATCGGTTGTTGTATCCACAGCAAATCTGCTAAAATTTGTCATATAATTGAAAGTAAACTGAAGTATTCATTCGTTCCACTTTACTAAATGTCATACTTTGCTGAAACTCACATGTCATGGTGAGATTTTTGAATTTTAAAATTTATTGAATTGTTGAATTGATTGAAAATATGTGAAATGTAAAATCGAGTAAAAAAGTACCTACGTACTTTATAATAAAGTACTTGGTTTGATGTTTTAAATTCGATTAAAAACGTTTGAGTGTGAAGTCGAGTATCATGATGTAATTGGTTTGAAGATTGAAGTATAAAGTTCGATTTCGATAAAATGTGTGAAGTGTGAAGTCCAGGATAATTAAGTACTTCATTGTAGTACTTAGTTCAGAGTGAAACTTTCACTACTAACAAGAAGATGGAAGGAATCTCAGACAGCAGAGAAATTAACGGGGATATTAGAAACTATCTATTGACACCGCGCTTAAATCGATGGGTTACACTAAGTAACGGATAAAGCCACGAATCAACACGGAGCACTTGTCAATGCGGCATCCATTGATCCAGTCCACATTGACGGGGGCGTTTTACTGCTGCTGACACCACCACCACCATTATCCAGAAGCCAATAATTATTTAAACTCTCGCGTCGCTTTCCAAAATATAGAGGGAAAAATAAACATCAATAGTAAATTGTCGGGTTCATGTTGCATGGTTTGAAAATAAAATCCATCTTAAAAAAATTAGTCCGCAGATGTGAGATTACGGGGAAACACATAAAGTGAACTTCCAGCTGTAAACATCGGAGTCCTAGTACGAATACTGATGTATGGAGATAAATTGTATAACTGGAATAAATTAGACTGTCTGCAATGGAAATGAGATTGCTCAGGCGTATACGTGACAAATCTATTTATGACAGAATGAGAAATTGACACTTTACAAATTAATGTAAAGCTGATAGTATGTCGATGGGACCGGAAAAAAATACCCGCGGAAGTCTTGGCAAGACCAGTAAAACAAACACTTTAATAAGCCTAGCTTGACGTGAGGGTGAAAAAGAGGCGAAAGTCGACTGCGGCACTTCTCTCATGGCGCTGAACCTGGCAGGACTTCTGCGACTGTTGTAATACTTAACTTCTTGGGAGTTCATTAACCCACATTAATTTTAAATCTCTCAGTACGCATAAAATATGTAGTGTATGCGCGGTTACCTGTTACTAAGCCTCCACACAATTAAACTTTTTTTAGTGATATGGATTGAGACTCGTGTATTCCGCATTTGCTCGTTGATTTAATATCTCATATAATTTGTTAATTTAAAACATAACTATTTTTAAGTTGTTGAGTAATTAGTTAGTGGATGGAAAGTTTCCCTTAATTTATGAACCATCGGGAAGGTTAAAGTGAATTTAGTTGATCATTAAAATTGATTGAGTAGATGGCTTTCACAATGTTTTACAGAAAGAATTTTGACTAATTGAGTTATTGACATGAATGAAAACATCCCACGGTCCACCCGCAGTCAAAATTTGATACTTCGTGATTTTACGCCTGTTTGTCTTTTTGTTTGGACGGAATTTTAGAATCCATATTTCACAAACTTCATCATTTTCCAATCGCGCAAAATTTTGCATACAAGCATATTCTCTACGACAATACACGAATCAATAAATCCATTGTAATTAATTAATCAAAGTATTATATGGGAAATTATGGAATCAATGAGCTCACTAAAAGATGTCACTAGTTTCCTACCGAAGTGATATTAAGTTTGTACGCTGGATCATAAATGTAGAAATTTATACTTCATGAAAAATACATTTAAAAAAAATATGCTTAAATTTAAATGTACTAAAAAATGAAAAATAATATTCGGTCGAAAATTTTTTGCTTCATTCTCCAAATAACAGCGTGGGTGCTTTCCCTCCATAGAAAACAGAATTTTGTAATCAATGTATAGAAATATGTCTACAGAGGCAAGACTAGCGATATATAATGAATTCTGGTACCAACACTGATGTGTGGAAGTGAAGCCTGGAGCCGGCAGAAGAAGAACGAAAGTAGACAGAATATAGTGGAGATGACATCCCTTAGACGTATGTGTAGGTTCATGATAGAGTAAAGAAAGAATATATCAGAAATTAATAAAAAAATTAATAAGAAAAAAAAAAAAAGTAAAGCTTATCTTAATATAATAAGTAGAATTAAAAAAGGGTGGCTCAGGTAGTTTGCGAGTGAATGAATGAGAAAAGAATGGTAAGAAAGATATATAACAAGTGTTGATTGAGCCAGAAAGTGAAGGCGACTGATACTGATACAAGATTCGTTTATTCGTTTATTCAATGTTACAATGTTACAATGTTACAAAGTTTACAAAGTTTACAATTTATTCAATGTTACAAAGTTTACAATTAGTGTTTACAAAATAAAATTAAGCTTTTTTCATTGTTGCTGAGAGTCTTGGCAGCAAGTAAACACTACAATTGATTTGATGCCCTGCCTGCTACACTAGTAGTTTACTGTATTATAAGCAGACAGTGCTCTTCCAGTAGTATAATGTTCAAGAATATTTAGTATTTATATAACATTTGTGAATCAATCTTATTGCCAATTAAAATTAAATAATAGTAATAATTAAATGTTAACAATTTAATAATGGTGTTAATTAATTCTATTATAGACTAAGGAAAAAAATGATCTGAATAGGATATTTAATAAAATAAAATAAAACAAATAAAAGTATTTAGATAGATGAAAGTAAATGTTCTTGTAGGATTAGTATTTTTCAAATTTAGTTTATATCATGGATTTTAGTAGGTTTTGGACATGCTTCCTTCCCTTTTCATGCAGCCATAGTTTCACTTTTGAAGAAAAATATGCGAGACTATGGCTACCAGTTTTAAGTGTAGTGTTAAGAGTATTGAATATTTTTGGTGCTTGGAAGAGGTTAAATCTTTGTGAAAATGTTTTTGTGAATTTTGGTACAAGGTATTCGCTGTTCACCTGTGCCCTTGTTGAGTGTGAGTGAGTTATTTTTTGGTGATCTTGTTTATGTCAGAAAAAATATTGGAAGATGGTCCGATAGAAGCCTCAACAACTGTCAAACTTCCATGCGAAGATGTATGAATGCAGATGAGGCGAGAGTTATATGACAGGACAGAAGAGTGTGAAACTGAATCCTCTGTGCTTACCCCCACGGGGAAACAGCGTGACGGTAAGTAAGTAAGTAATTAACCAGTATATCAATATCGTAAGCGTCAACCTTTGATTTGGAAAGTGAAGAAAACATTTTTTGGCCGAAAATTTATATTATATTTCAAGTTAAGCGTGTTCTTTTTAATATTTATATATTTTTTATTTGAATAATGTAATGAGACGGAGGAAACGCAGACGACAGCGTGACGTGATTTGTCGACTCTTTCACATTTTTGCTATTGTGCACAAAGACTCTTCATACGTAGGATATCTTATAATAATAATAATAATAATAATGTAATATAGCACACTTATTATGGAAAAGTTCACACGCACACATGAAACGGCGAGAGAAATAATACACCGCACGCCTCAGGGCTATATTTCGTATTCGGCTAATCCCTTAACCCACCCAATACAAATGTACGGCAGTCGTATGGCGGGGGCTGGCGGCGGGGGGCTTCCCATCCCCCGCCCCACCCCCGGCCATCTATCAACGCGATGGATGGATGGATGAGACGCGGTAAGAGAGAGACGTATATTTCTCAAGCATATCATGATGGAAGTGGCTTTGGTTGGCATCTATCTTGATGGGGCCTTGCCCTTGGGGGATGGGTGGTCGCGGTAGGGGGTCCTCCTTGTGATTCCAGAAGGACTCGGCGTTCAATTGTTTTCGGGAGGAAACGGCGTGCCGATTGATTCGGTCAGTGGATTATGTTTGTGAATATATGAAGCGCGTCATTAATATTTTATTTTCGATGGTCTCATATGTTTTGATATATTTATTATTGACAATACTTTTATGGGAAATTTGATACAGATTGCGCGCGGTTGGGAATGTTTCTATCTAAATTATAAAATAATTAACTTGCTACTTTTTGCCCGAGTTTTGTGAATATAAATATCATGTTCTCTTCTTATAAAGGTGTCCCGCATCTCGATGTCAAGCTGAAATCGAGTGATAGATAGTTATAATAGTTATCAGACAAATATTTAAAAAATTAAAAAAAAAAAACAGTTAAATTGGGAAAAGTATTGATTTTGAATATTTGGTTTGGTCAAAAAGTGACATTTTCTTCCAAGCTGGAGCAGTTGGTTTTGAATTTAGGATTACATAATAATAAAAAAAAAAGATTTGTAGCAATAGGAGTGAAAAGACCGTCACAGGGTGTAGATTTTTTAATGCTTATAATTTTTAAAATACATAACTTAGATTTTTAAAAATATTTTTACAATAACTATTATGACTTGGCCTATCACCCGATTTTGGCTTGACGTCGAGATACAGGACACCCTGTATTTATATGAAAAACGTTGAAAAAAACGATGCTTGCAAGAAAAAAAGTCGAAACTCCGTATCTCTACATAAAAATAACGTTGCAAGCTGAAAATAGTCTCGTTGAACTAAAAATTACGACTCTGCCAGGATGTTGAGTTGGAGATTTTTCGCAAACTTTTCGCTGTATAAGGATAATATAATGTAAACCGTGCTCTCTCTCTAATTTTAATTTAACTCCTGTGTGTCGGTGATGTAACGTAGGTCTACCTGTCATACAAAATATGAAATATCTACCTTATTTACGAAATCTAAAACGTCACATTTTTTGTAATCATCGAATAGACATTTTCACACCAAAATTACTAAATTAAATTGTTGTATTTATTCATTACTCTCGTGTTTTCGGCCAGTGTGCAAGCAACATCGCAGTTAAATCGAGCAAGAAAGAGTACGACAATACCATATATTTCATGTAGGACAGAGATGGCGGTTGCTTGGGTTTCGGCGAAAGCAAAAATAATATAGAAAGAGTACGGTTGAGTCGGGTAACACGTGTTAAACAAAGACGGAGTGCATGCGACTGAAGCGAGCTGTCGACCGCTTCGTTGTATTCAGTTGCTAATGATACGTCGGCGGAAGCGCACGCAAATTCGATTTGCCATAATTTTATAATAATTTACTAAAATAATGCAATTATGTATGTTTACCTTACATAATTATATAAAGGGACCTTTTAAAAGTCTTATCTGTATCGTATTTATGTATATTTTATCACATATTAAAAACTATGCCGATTTTTAATCAGGTAACGCTGTGTTACTCCACCGTCCCCAAAGTTTTTTTAAGATAATATTATATATAAGTTATTATACATATCGTAAATATTCCTTTTTTTCTTGTTCATGATTAATTTTTTCCTTATTCATGATTCATTAGTTAAGTATTTAATTAATGAAATAATGAAAATCTCATTTCCATGAATTATTACATTAGTTTTTAAAATATTTTCGTACTACAATCCTTCGTGTGTCGATCGTGTTGGTGAAATATCTTTTCTTCTTCTCCCTCTTTCTATAATGGGTTACTTAAATGCCCATTGTATCGTGTGGGGTTATTTTACTGATGATAGATCGGGTAAAAGAATTATTAGATGTTTTAGACTCTGCAAACTTATCTTTCCTAAATGATGGATCTCCCACAAGAGTCTAGCTCACTTCACAAAATTAGCGCAATCGAGCTTTCCATCTGTGTTACGCTATCGTCGCTTTCATGGGACCCGATTCTTGATTCAATGTGATTTGTCATTTCAAACCCAATTCAGTGAAACCATTAGGTTCCAATCCCAACTTTATTTATAATTTTCAGCAGGGTAACTACTCACATGTGTGAAGAACAAATATTAATTTTGAACATTTATACCAAAGTATTGCTGTTGAATTTTAAAAATTTTATTTTTTCACAAGTGTTCCCAGCGTTACCCGTTAGCGTTACTAAATAATAACAATATTTTCATTCAATCCAGGGGGAGGATATGGCTGGGAGTGGTGGGGAATGACTACATTTTTTCATAAAAGTTCTAATGCTTGCTGCAGTTCGGCATGATTATTCGTTTGTGGGATTATATTTTATTTTTGGAACACTGCTTAATAATAGATTAAATTATAATCAAGACTCTTATAAGATATTCAGAAAAATTTAAATTATCTATAATTCAAATACTTCCACAATATTTTGCAAGGGACAAGGCACTTAAATGAAAAATAATTCATTATTATCCTTTTCAAAAAAAAATTTCAATATCTGTGTTAAGAAAAATCCGTTGAATGAATTAATCGAACGAATGAAGTATAAATTAACAAATTATTAATTGAACATTTCCGCTCTCATAATTGATATATTTTTATATTTTTTTCATATTATTATGCGATTATTTTACCCAAGTCTTGCACCAGGAATAAAATTGCTTGTTAAGATATGAATAAATGTGTATTGACGTATATTAATAATCTATTTTTGTAATTGTAACGCACGATTAGAGTGCCATAATAATTTCGTATGTGGTTTTGTGGTATGTCGGTTATTGTTATGTAGTATATTTGAACCATTCATTTATTGTCAAAGCAGTTTTGAAGCATTGAGGAAATTAACATGGTTTAGGTGTCTTGAAATATTGATTCACAGAACAGCACGCTGATTGATGCTTTCAGAAGGCCGATCCGACTGTTAAAATTAAATATTTTCGATTTAATTAATTAAATTTAATTGAAATTAATTTATGACTTAATACGCATGAAGTTAATTTTATTATTTCATTAATAATGTGGAAAATCTGTACTAAATTAATATGTTTTAATATATTTGAGTTACAAAGGGAGTTTAAAATTAAAAATGATAATCTTAAGGCGTATTCTAGTATATGTAGTTATATATTACACAATTTGGAAAAATATCATATATACATTAAAAAATAAAAGTATTCAGGTTAAAGACCTTGTGTCACTTATAGCTGAAAATATTTTGTAAAGATTCTGTTTATAACCCAGGTAGGCCCTATTATTGTTAAACATGTCTGATAAAGGTACCCGGCGTTTCAACTCTCAGAAGTTTTCCACCGAACGAGCCTAGAGATTATGAGCGAGTTTAGTATTGGAATACGTTGTTGATGCGTTGACTTTTTCGCAATGAATTTTCAGTGTCTTTAATTAACGTATGACAGAAAGAAAATTTCCAGAGATATCGACAAAAATCATATTTACTTGCTCTTGTTTAGAAACTATATAATGTAGTTGACACTTGAATATGCGAAAATAATAAAACGTACTATTTCTTACGATAAACCTTAGAAACAAGTTTTGTAAAAATAAATACTTTTATAAAATTTTGCAATTTACAAAACTATTCTTTATCTTCATTTTGAATTAAATCTTACTAATGGCTTCTTAGCAGATAGATACCCTTCCCCGCGCACGACAATCGACTTAATCCATATTGATTATTCGGCTTAAGGCCGGGAGAGATGTGCATTGATTCTAAAAACGAGATTGAATACGCACAATAAATCGTCAATGGTATAATGGAGTTTCAAACATTGTAGGCCTGTGCCTTAAGGTTATCGGACGAAAGCTCTCGTCCAGCTTAAATTACTGGCAATCTATCAGACATCTCTGCCCTGTCAACAATATTTGCGCGACTTTTACATTAGTCAAATAGCTGGAATTTAGCAACTCGAAATGTTTTTCCCTGGCAACACTCGATCAAGTGTTAAATTTTTATTTCGTCCAAATTTTGCGTATTTGGTTGAAATAATATATAATATAAAATAAATGAATATTTTTAATAAATAATCTTTAATGTAAATACATTACATATTCACTAACCATTCGCTGCGCGGTTAAAAATGGCCGCTATAGTGTAGTCGGCTGTGGTGGCCGCTTCGCAGCTAGTAGTGACCGTTGCGTGGTCACACTATCTACAAACGACTGTCGTCGATGGTAGTGCAAACTACCGGTCCAATAAATTTTTCTTCTTATTTCTTAAAACAAAACAATCACATTTTAAAAAGGATATAAATTTAAAGAAAATCTATCAAGTCGCACAAAATCGATATACTAATTTTGCATTTTTCATTTCTGGGGAAAACTTTTCTATGGTGACATAGCTGTTTTTTACGCCGTGTTCTCAGATTATAAATGCTCTGGAAAATATAAAATAAAAAAAAGATAAACGATGTCAGAAAAACGACATTCGCAAGTCGACGTTTTAACCTGAAATACATGAATATGATAGTTAACCAATATTCATTATTCTTTTGCTGCTATACAGTAGTGGATGGATGTATTGATGGCTTACTGCAAACGAAATAGGACGAGTTTACAGCTAATTTTTTTGACAACCTAAAATATTGATATCAATTATGATCGAAAGAAAAGTGTCCGTAGAACGTATGTAAAAAAAGAGAAGCTGTCAACCATTGTAAAAAATTATATTATAAACATATGAAAAAAAAAATTGCCGAAAGTTACGAGAAACTTATAAAAAAATCGAAGGAAAACTCTATTATAATTAAAAAAAGTTTGCAGGAGATTTATAATGTAACCAATATGAAACAAAAAATATATAGCAAACGAATCGCAACTCTAACCGAGAGATACAGTTGATACCGAAGAAACGAAACGAAAACCTATTGAAAATAGTTGAAGGTATGGGAAACGCAATAAACTTTATTATTTTCAAGCGGGATATCCTAGATGCAGTCCATAACCCCCATCGAGTAAATTCAATTCCTCCTAAAAACATCGTGGTGAATTTGTCGTCCAAGCTTTGCTTTTGCACATTAATATATATATATATATTCATTAACAGCACATAAGTAGCTCACTCTACAAAACAAAATTATGTACCGGGAAGTACGCGAACGAGCAGCCGCCAAAAAGTACATGTACGTTCAGATAAAGACGGCGTCATCCTTGCAAGATCCCTGACACCGCTAAAATTGTCACCATTCGGAACAAACAGGATCTGGACAGACTATGACTGTACTTCTATTACCTTTCCACTACTGCAACGTTTCCACCAATCTCGTAAGAAATTTATTACTCTCTCGTCTCTTCTTATTATTTTAATCTTTTCTCCATATCTCTCATTTTATTGTTATTTTCTCCATCTTGTCTATCATTAATATATTATCAATCGTTTATCTCCTCATTACTCTCTCCTCATAATACTATACTCCTCATAAGTGGTGTAATTATGATTTCACACATTTTGTAATTCCGTTGTACCTGTTGTTGAGGCTTGGTGCATCTAACCTGATAAAGTCAGAGATAACAATTTACAGTATTGTTAATTTTTATTTTACTATTATTTTCATTTGCTTTTATACATTAGTTTCAAATTATTTATGGCCGATTCATAAATTAAATTAATTAAATCTTAGTAAAGCCCAAGAGTCACCACACGCGCCTGCTCAAAGAGACAATCTAAATATATAAGCACCCGGTAAATATGAATAGAGATGACGGTTTTAAGTTAAAAACCTCGTGGTATCCGGCGCGGCAGATCAATTAAATAGACGACTCCGCACAGTCTGACATCCGACAGTAGTGACATAACGCTACAGAAATTCTTGACAACACCTGTCTCCGACACGGAAGCACAACACACTATGGAATCTGAAACGTCGCCCAGAGAGGTCACATGTACACGGCAGAATATCCCAGAAAACTATATACAAATGATTTTGAACCGTGAAAACATGACAAAATTGATACGATTCCAGTGCCTCGCTAGTATAATATCATTCCTAAATGCTTATCAATTTAACATTATTCCGAATGCTAACGACAGATATTTGGATCTCGTTATAAGTGATATCGAGTGCAAAGTTACTTCTTGTAATGACCCATTTCTCCCTCCTAATCGCCATCATCCTGTACTCGAATGCTTCATTAGTGCTGCGGCCCAATCAAATTTAATCCACCAAATAACGCCAAAATATAATTTTTGTAAAGGAAATCATGATCCCATTAATATTAAAATCTCAAATATTAATTTGTGGGACGAACTTTCTACTCTAGACATCGAATCGGCAACCTCTAGATTTTACTACATTTTATTTGAAATAATCAAATAAAATTTAAATATATGCAATTTCCAAAAATTTGATAGACCTGGTATTCTATCTATGGGTGGAAATGGTGAATGTTACGTGCATAAAGTGATCACTTAAGCCAGCCATAAAATATGTCTTAAGCCCTATCAATACCCACAAACTGCTATATCACATAAAAAAAAAAATTTCGTCCCAGTGAGGCATTTATAATATATCTTGATCAATAATATCCCTGTGACAAAATCCTGTACAATATTCTAAAAAATTTGAACAAACTCGAAATATTCTGAATGAAAAAAAAATGGTCTAAACAAACTTAAAATAATATTCAAAATGTGCATTGTGCATAGAGCAAAGCACCTTTCCGAAATTACAGAAGCAGACATTCTTCACTCCAATTCACAAGAATAGATCAAAACAGGACATTGAAAACTACAGACCGATATCTAAATTTTCTGGTTTGTGTCTTCTGGGGTATTTTACCGTGTTTTTACGACCTTTCTGGCTGACGTTTCGGATCCCATTGCAGGATACATCATCAGGGCTGATGTGTTGATGTATTGAAACGTCGGCTAGATCGAAAAAAACAGGGCACAATATCCCAGAAGACACAAACCAGAAGATTCTAAGTGGCCGCGAAATCCTTAGAACATCGATATCTAAATTAAAGGTCTTTTAAAAACTGATTCGTAACGTACTACCTATTCTTTATTTTTCAATAAAGAATGTGTATTAGTATTTAATAAATCAACGACCTCCAACTTATAACTCTTTTCAAACTTCCTCTTTAATGCCATGTACGACAAAACCCAGGTCGGCGTAATTTAAATGGACTTTGAAAAGGCTTTTGACCAAGTAGTTCACGATATCCTCGATCGATCGAACTTAGTGGTATTAAAGGTAATCTGTATCAATACTTAACCTTAACATCAACACATACTCATCACATCAGCCCTGATGATGAGACCCTATAACGGGATCTGAAACATCGGTTAGAGAAGTCAGATACACACGGTAGAATATCCTAGACTATTACACACAGTAGATCCTGAACGGCCGTGAAAACCTGATAACCTTTTTAAAATTATCTTTTGTTTATAAAATTATATTTTAGAAAAGATTTTTGCATTTAAAAATAATACTTAGTAAGTTTGTTATAAATTTGTTAATTTATTGATCCTTGCCAAATTGACTTCTCATGCTAGGTTGTGACATCGATTTTCGCTAATTTCGCAATACATATATGTAATTTTTTAAGCCTCGGTGTTATTGTATTATTTTTTGCTACCTTGTGGCCTTTTGTAGCTCCTAAAAATATATTGACATTGAAAAATATTTTAATCTGATCTTTTTTTTGTGTGTCTGATCTGATCTGATCTGATCATCATGAAATTTTACACAGGAAGCATATTTTAATTTTTTTTATTGAATAAATCTATATTTACATAGTTTAATTAATTATTTTAGATATATTTTCGAGCGTCGAACGCAGTAGTAACTACACGACAGCGAGGTTTCTACATGAATTTAAAATCAACTGAACTCTTCTCGAGAAACTATAATCACCGGAAATGTAAAAGAAACAGAACCGGCATTGTATATATAAGCGACGATGGGCAGATGCGGAGTCAGAGTTGTTTGACAAGCAGCATAGAAGCGACCACAGAGGATAGCGAATTGGAAACCCGTCCGACATTGCAAATAAGTAAACAAGAGTCAGGCGATACTGTGGGTACTTACGTGCGAAGTAGCGTGAACTAGTGCGAACCTGAGCCAAACAACCTTGCGATAGACAAAGTGAAGCGAATTAAAGAAGTACCTATGTGTGGAATATTCTAGTGACAATTACAGGGAACCAAAGAAAGGTGCTTCGGTTAAAATCGAAACCCAGTGTAGTAATAAAAGTTTTAATTGTCTTTAGCGTTATATTTGCCTCCCACAGCCAAGATCCGTTACTGTATTATATGCTGCCATCATGTGTTAAAATTTGTTATGTTAAAATTGTTCCAAATTCTTAGAAATATTGGTCAATTTTGTAGACGTATGAAAGAAAAAATCTGTTATATTCGAGAACACATTCTTGTTTGTGAAGTGGCAATTTTTTCAGAACAAAGTTGTTTGGTTGGAAAAAATCTGTTTTTATATATTTATAATATTTCAAAATACATAATAATTATATTTTTTTTTGAGAAATTTTCATTTATTTTTACATTGCCAACCAATATTTATATTGTTTGGCAATTTTTGACAATAAAATACCATGGCTTTACGTAAATAAAAAAGGACAAAATTTTCGCTCAATTGATCATCGTGTTGCGGACACTTCGAAGCAGTATTTGTTGTATGTAGTAGATTCTAAAAAGTGGACAAATAATCAATCTTTGTTGTTTACCTGTATTTTTGTCAGAAGCAACGAGATTGAGAGAAAAATTGGCGACATTTTAAAATAACATTGTTTTATGTCCACGTTGTGAAGTAGATATTTTGTTATAATCGAATCTAGGTTGCAATATTTTCAGTAAACATAGTCTGCCACGTGACAAGAATAGCTGTTTATTAAATCATCGCTTCAAAATTAATTACAACCCTTTGACATGTGACATGATCCACACAAAGGAAACTGTGGGTGAATCCTCTAGACTGACGTATATACATTCTTGTACTTTGATATAGCTCATAAAATCTGTATTTTCAATTATAGTTTTGTGTATCTAACTAATAAAAGTAGTCTGAGTTATTGTTACAAAAATCACATACCGTTTAACATGACACACGCATTACATAAATCATTAAAAATGATTCCGCTTTAGAGAATGACGGGCATAAAAGCAAAGGTAGCAATATCCAAAAAATATTTTTAATGCAGCCACCGAGGATTGCTAATTGAGAATTTACTAAATTAGAGATTTTATAGCTATATCCCGTGCTCAATTATGTTTCTAAATCATTTTTTAAAGCTAAGATAGCAAAATTATGATAGTAAAAAAAGAAAAGGCAGTAATATCCACTTCAACCATTTAACCCCCAAAGATGTATAATTTGATAAAATGGCCGCTTTATATTAAAGTGACGTTCGGTTTTAGACTGGAACATGGAGCAAAGATATACAATTATATAAATAGCAAACGCATCAATGTCCATTATTTCATAGCTAACACAGCCATAAGCACATATAAAACATATTTATTTATTTATATGCGTATATGAAAGGAAAACTGAGGTGGCAATTGTTTTTTAATATATTTTCAATAAGATTCCGGAAAAAAAATATTGAATAGTGACAGGTTTTTGTATCTATCTCAGAAACACATCAGTGGTATATTAATTACTGTCTTTTCTTTTTTACCCCTCACTTATGCTTTCTGATAGTAAAAAAAATAGAATATTTGCTTTTAAGACATACATACATACACACATACATATTATGAATAAGAGAATTTATGTGTTATCTATTAAAATCTTGTCTAACACCACAGAAAATTTAATAAAATGTAACATAATCTTTGTTTTAAGCCACTTGAGTTTATTTATTACACTGATGTCAGAAGAAAGTTTTCCCAAATCATGATTTGTGTAAAATAAGAGACTAATATTAAATACAAAATAAATTTGTCAGTCAGCCCTATACTAAAAGTGTTTCTAATAATTTCAGATCTTTTACCATATTTTTTTTTATCTTACTATATTTCAATGTTTAAATAGTTAGGCAGTGGGAATATTTAAAAATTGAATAAATCAAATAAAAGATTTTTTAACATTGTACAAAATGTTATTTGTTTCATTTTTATTTGTATGTTTTTAACAAGTTTATCATCCTGATTCATAAGCACATATGGCTTAAAATAAATTTTATTTAAAATTTGATAATACAAATAACCACAATGTTCCTACAGTAAATATTAAAAGTAAAAGGACAAGTTATTAATTAAATTCAATTTGGCTCAAGGTGATACGACGTAAACAGATATGTATGTAGAACTCTAGGATTATTATTATGACGTAAACAGATATGTCCTTGTATGTAGAACACTCGGAATATTTATTGTGAATATAAATAAATAGGTTTTTTATTAAAAATTAGACAATTCTATTTTTTTTTTAAATAAATGCAATATTTTAAAATTGAGGGTTCAAGCCTCATTCAGACAAGCAAAATTATCTGAATTTTGAAAATAGTAAGAATATTGATGTGACACGTATTTCGTGTCTGTATATTTATTAAAGTATATATTTACCTAAATACAAAGTAAAAAAAAGTTTTTATTTAATTTTGTAAATACAATCGTCACTCCCTGTAATGAAATCCAAGGGACCGAGTAATTTATTTCGTTATAGGGAGTTTTGTTTATAAAGAGTGAGGAATAAAATAAACTCGTATTCGTGTAAGTAAAGCATAGATAATTTATTTAACTATTTACACTATTGTATTATATTAGTTATAGCTAATTGAACTAATATATACATTAAAACTTTAACAAATCAGTTAACTTTGTTTACTTTCTTCTGATATTCCAAAATACTGCGTATCCGATCTTTTAATTTGGAACTTCTTCAATTCATCATCATGGGAATTAATAAAAAATCAATCATAAAGCTTCTTTATTTATTCTTTAAGGTTGCTTCTGGAGGATTGGATTTCATCTACTGCAGCGAATCCCTCCAGCTTTTCAGAAGTAAAGGTGACTGATGTATTGGACTACTGGATCCACTCACTTATAGGCGTGACGATTCATAATCTAGTTTTGTGGAGTAGTCAAATTGTAGTCCTGTGTGGCCAAAATAATGGTGGATAGTTGTTACTATCACCTCTTCCCAGGCTTTGCTCAGAAGAGCCACTGCGTTTTTACCAAATCCTTGCAGACTTTTTGCCATGTACGCGACCAGAAGCTTGAATTTCTTGAAACTTTGTGGAATTTTTGATGTTCCGACAGCAATTAGTTCTCTTTTTCTGTTCGATTCATTTTAATATCCGCTTGCATTGGTAATGCGCTCTTTGAAGTGTTTGCCATCCACGTACTACTCACATTACCCTGATGATGGATCCTGCAGGTCACATATAAACGGCAGAATATCCCAGAAAACTATACACAGAACACGTATAACCCGTTTTTAAATGTGAGAGTCCTTTTGGGCATTAGGAGAGTTCCTTGTGGTTAACTTCAGCCACACGATTCCAGCAAGCCGTGGATGATATTCCTGTTGACATCGCTTTCCTCTATTAAGTATTCCGCATATTCGACGGCAGGAAATTCCAAGAAACGGACATTCTAGATGTCCGTTTTTCGGCGGGAGTTTACCAATTTTTTCGCTATGTAGGGTGAGCCATTTCGTTATAGTGAGTGAACAAATGCATGGGTTCTTCCGGAAAACTAAATAATTCAAGTTTATTTTTACGTTATACAAAGTTTTTTGATATAGAGAGTTTCGTTACATCGTCCTTTTAACGTAAATACATCCTCAGGAGAATAAGGTAAATTTTTAATTAGACACAAAATGACATCTGTCAAACGTCAAAATTGACAAAGTGTTCAATGTTATATAATAGCGGTAATGAAATGATTACGATGCTTTATTGCTATCCTGAGAATAATGTACATCCGTAATCTGACGTGCTATAAATATGATACTAGATACTTGTATCTGCTTATATATGCTAGATACTATATCTATCGTTCAACCCTCAAGTTTCAATCTGTTGACAGCGAGTCACCCGTTGGTCATTAGACCACATGCCGTACAATGCAAATTTTACTACGCTAATTATTTCAGCCAAAAAAATATTTCATTTTGCCCAGGATTTTCTGAAATTTTCAACTCTGATGTTTAAAAAAATGCAACGTTTCAAAGGGAAATTACATATTATTTGAAATGTCTTTGATGAAAGCGTGATGAAACAAAATAAGAAATTTGGTAAACAAAATAATTCTAAATGTAATTCTCTAAATGTAATATTGCAATAACAATATTACATGCTTTAATTACAAAATTAACTTTTATCATTATATTTCAAAACATTTTATCATTTCAATTAAGTTATCATTTTGAATTTTCAAGGTAGATTCCAGCCTAAATTAACAATCGAAAATGCCCAGAAGTAATCGGTTTCTTTCTGCAAGGTTCTATTAATTTTATTTGATTTGTATTTAAAATGAATTTTTAATATTCAATAAAAGTTACTTTAACGATAGTCTAAAGTATCGCAGAAAGTAAGTCAGTAACATTGAAAAAATGCAAATGTCGCTGTAACTATTGAGATAATGACATTATTTGCTCGAACATTTTCGGATCATTATCTACCTGTAAAGTATTGTGGACTAGCTCTATTACACCCTGTATATATTCCAATCCCATTTAAATATAATAAAATTACCTTGAAGATGTACCTAGAGTACACATTATATAACCTAGAGTACACATTATATAACAGGCATGTCATCATCACCATTATTATTAATATTGTTTCTATAGTCTCTGGTGGGTAACATTTCTACGCGAGGAACGTATAATTGATTTTTTAAATTAATTATATAAATTGTATCTTCACCCTCGAACCAATTTTATTGTTTCGCAGGTAAGTTTATAGAAATCCATAATCACATATACGGAGATAAAAACACTTATTTTTGTAGTTCTGTCTATAATTTTAATTTTTTGAGACGCGTTTTATAAATCTAAATATTTTACTTTCGACAACTTGTGTTTATATGAAAACTATTGAAAAGAAATCTATACCTATAAAACTCAGTGTCCTTCTGTCGGTGTGTCAGTCTGTTCTCTATTCAAATCTTAACCGTTTGTCCGATTCGATCAAAAATTCGGAAACTTATTCTTAAGGACCCGACATGTAACATCGGTGACATTTACCCCCTATTATTTTACCCCTTCTCCTCCTCCTGATATATTTTCGTTGCAAATCTGTATCGTTCGATCGATCGGACTCAAATTTTGCAAACTTATTCTTTAGAACTCAGCGAATAACATAGGAGGCATTTCTCCCTGTTCTTTTGTACCTGTATTATCTGTTATCTGCCGAAATTCCCCGAACTCAAATGTATAGTGTGCACTTACATAAAATATTTAAAGTTCTATACTATAACGTAAGTCTGGCAATCGCTGGCTCGTAGTCTATAGGTAGGTACCTACCGTCTCTGTAAACTTTACAAAATATTTTTATTTGAAAAGTGTCACATTTTTATGTCAAACTCGGATAATTAATTCTAGGTCACGTTTTTTCAAATCTCCTTTCTTCATTTTACTGTCAGTAAACTGGCAAATAACGGCGTAATAACACCATGAAATCGATTCGGAAACCCGGTTTTTGCCTTCTGGAAAGCCATGCTCAAATTGTTATGAAAATATTTACATAAAATTGAGAGACTGCCAAGGTAACTTTATTTTCAATTAAGGGCTTATGTTAATGTTCATAATTTTTACTGAATAAATAAAAATTAAGTAAAAATTCTTGTTGCTTATTAAATGTAAGAAATATTTTAATTTCACAGAATTTTTTCTTTAAAATAAATTAGTTGTGTTGTGAATTTTTAGGGGAAAGTAATTTTTTGACGTATTTCTCCGAGTGACTGAATCTACGTAAGCCAAATAAGATATATTTTTATAAGTAATCCAACTAGACATAGCTTATATTTTTTAATGCTGCTTTTCTCATATTACCTACATCATTAAAACTTTTGGAGTTGACCCGTAGTACCTTTTCGTCCCTTTCGCGAAAACTTTTGATGAAATGTTTGTATAAAAATTCTTGCTATATTATGTTATGAAAGAATTTTAAAATTATATTTACTCTCAATATTTAAACTAATAAATGTAAATATCTTTTCATATGATAATATCTGTAATGGGGAAAGATTTTTTTCTATTTTATTTCAAAAAGAAGCATATTCTCGTACAAAAAAAAAACTTTTTTCAATGATGAACGAAAAATACTTTGATTATATTTAGTAGAACCGTTGTCAATACATGAATCGCAACATATTCCTTAAGAAAGAATTTTAATGAAAATATATTGATTTTATAAATTTGTTATCTGTTGTTCAATTATTTGTGTGATTACAATAATCTTTGCTTTCTCATCGATAGCTACAGCAAAAAACATAAAATTCGTGGGTTCGAAATTCCAAATTGTACACAAATATTGCTTGGGCTTCTATGCTCTCGGTCTTTATGAAAGTTAATTTTTAACTTTGAGTTTTATAGGAGACTAGACACGTCAGTTACGACAGACTTATTGTTTTTGAATTTCACTCAACGTTAAATAATTATTAATTATTAGTTAGATATTAATTCGTCAAAACAAAAAATTGTATTGGGAAATCAATCTTAACGTTAACGTGTAGGTACTATACTGCCTCTCTTAGCTAAAAAACAGTATCTATATTAAACAAATACTGAGTAAATCAAGGAAATGTGAATGGGGTAATTCTTATCATTCAAATGAATTTTAATTAATTTTTTTCGCTTAGTCAATAGATATTGAATAAATACAGATAAAAATGTTGTTTTATTATTATTTGAGGTATTTTTATAAAGTTTAAACCGCAAATAAGCTACATTTTGCATACCTCATATGAATACCTCAAAGCCATACCGGAAATTAAAAATGCTTATATTTTAATATTTTTATGAAAACACGGCTTACAAACTTATTAGAAGGATAAAATATGACGTCAAGTATCCAAAACCATAAAAAAGTATTTAAAAAAAGAATGGATTCACTGCCTTTTAGCTTAGTGGGCAGTATTTGATATCATAAGTAATAATTTTGAAAACGGGAAATTTTTGTATTTTACTAATAATAATGAGCCTTGATAAGATTAGCTATCATACTAATTTTGAAAAAGGAATTATAAGGACAGCTAAGGAAATTATTATTACTGGATAATAGTGCAAACATAAAAAAAAAATCCGCTACCAATATAACAGTTTTCAACGAATACCTAGGACGTAATCGAATACATAGATCTTTAACGAATACCTAGATCATCGTTCTCAGAATCCTGTAGAATTCGCAGATATTGAAGGCGTAATTTAGTCCCTGATCCATTGAATGAGAATAATATGTAGAATGTCAGCTTTATCTTGACGTCCGTGTCTTCTTTCAGAAATCCATTCATGTGTAATTCAGTCATGTCGTGCTCCAAGATAAAATCTTATTTATTGGCATCATTGATTTACCGAATAAGACTATTCAGCAGAATCCCTCATCATCTCAAGCATCCAGCTCTATGCAGCCTGCATGCTTGCATGCCTGGTTGGAGTATGCAGTGTTATTTCATTGTGAGTGGGTAGCAGAAATATTACATACAAGGTGGGTATTTAGATACAGTAAAAAAGAGCTTTATATCCTTCATAGAAGTAAAAAATTTCTGTTCCTATAAAATAAGGAATTGCAATGATTAGTTGGGCTTTACATCATGCTTTCTTTTATTTTTTTATTTATTTATTTATTTAATGCCCTTATGGGCTTTTACAATATACAGAATAATTTTTTAAAAAAATAACATAAGACAGTTAAAATAAAAATACAGTTAAAAGTTACAATAATAATAGTTAAAAGGTAATAATAATAATAATAATAATAATACAGAAAAACATAAGAAAAACATAAAAACATAAGATAAAATAATAATAAAGTTAAAGGTACAAATAATAATAGTTAAAGGTAAAGGTAAAAGTAAAGGTAAAATAGAAAAAAGAGAAAAAAAAGAGAAAAAAGAAAAAAGAAGAAAAAAGAGAAAAAATGAAGAAAAAAAAATGTGGTATGATAACCTAAATTATAATTATCCGATTCTTCTATGGCGAATAAATTGATTACATTTAAATTATAACTTCCAATCACTGGTAAACTTGAGTTTACCGTTTTGCAGATAAAATGACAAATTTTCTGCTTGTTTTATATTATTAGACAATTTTTATTAATAATATGATGAAAACCTTACTCATTTTAGGAAATAAATTTCTATACCACCTGTATGGTTGCTTTTATATGCTGTATTTTATGGTCTCGGTGTTCTTGTGTAATACATACATACTACTATCACCTACTGTGGCTTCTGTTATTGATTATTATTGTAATACCTTCCCTATTATTATGTGAAAGCACGAAGGAGAGTTAAAAACATTAAATAAATACATAAAAAAATATAAATGCTTTATTTTCTTTAAATATACATTGTGTAGGTATATAATATAAGATAATTATATTAATAAGTTATATATGAAGCAGTAAAAGATGATTGTTTTTGGAAACTCAACCAAAAAAATATGTAAACTTTCGATGAAAGTTATTCTGTTTGCAGGCGTTCATTTTTTTAAAAGCTTTCATTATAATTTAAATCGCTTACGTTGGGATATTTTAACTTGAAGTGAAATAAATCGAGAGTCCAATAAAATCTTAACTTTATTGCGAAACCAAACAAAGCGAAATGGTTTTGGCGGCCATTAAAATTTATAACTCAAACACCATTGTTTATCACCCTTAAGTATAGCTGAAATAATCATCGGTTTATTTTCCTATTTCGGCAGCCTCCTTCACCCATCCATTTACGATCCTGGCGGCGCGGCGCGAAGCTCACGAGAGCTCGCTGCAATCTCCCGCCAAAAAGTATTCAGAAAGAGGCGGCCATTTTTCACGGTCTAAAGAAAACAACACTTTATTAGGGGTTTGTCGGACTAGATACATTGTCAAAATCCTGCCCCCGCCCACTCGGTAAGGAGTGAGAGACTCGTGACGAGAAAGGGGAGAAGTGCGCGAAGAAGCTTAACCTATCAAGCGGACGAGTGACGTATCACCAGCCGTCCGACAAATCTTTTACGGTGATTACAAAAAGTAAGGGGCGGGCCGTGCGATGCAGCGTTAGATTAAACTGTTTGCGGTGCGACATTGTAAGTACGTTTTTTTTTAAATAAAACGGATTGACGTGCGTTGCATGGGGATGGGGTTAAATCGAATGAATCTATCAATCGTTTCTTAATAACAAATACTTGCAGTGTTAATTTTGTGATTTCACATTTTATATCCATCGGAGTAGTATTTTTTTATTGCGACCTGATACAAGTAACTATGTGTGATGTAGAAAAATGCACTTATAAATATTTAATAGGTAGATATGCAACTAAAAAGTAATGCAAAAATGAAACGTAAATGGATATGTCAAAACAAATAATAATGAAAAAAGGCACTCAACTCGGAATTAAAATTTTAATTTAACGTACATGAGGGACGCTGTTTTTGACAAGAAATATTAAAAAACGCCGAGGTAATTATGTAATAACCGTATGTTTCAAAATTCTAATTTTTCATGGACATTATCTTCTGTGTAGAGTTTTTTAAACTGCTTTGCCGTTTATTGGTGACCTCTCTGACTGGAATTAGTTTTCATTTAAGTCTGTTAAAAAATAAAAATAAAATAAAAACAAATCTCAAAGAATACGATTTTTTATGCAAATGAGATCACTTTAAAAATAATTTTTATTTAGTTGAAGAAAAATATTTAAGTTGATAATTCGTTATAAGTAAATGGCACATTTTATCAAAAAAATCCATGCTGAATTGTAGATAATATTATGAGTAAGATGTGAAAAATGAAAAAAAAGAAAAATTTTACAAAAATTGTCGTAATACTTTTTGAGTTATCATCTTCGAAAGTCTGAATAAGGGAGTTTCAAGAAAAACTCAAAAGAATAATGTAATTCGCTTAAAAATACACCTACCAAGGTAGATTCAAATTTCAATAACTCAGTCATTTCTGAATTTTCTGAATGATTGATGAGTCAAATTATCCTTCGATCTTGAAGCCATAAGAAGAAGAAGTAAAAAAAAAGTTTTATGTGAATTTCACGCGGTGAAGCAGCACCTTAAGTTAACATTAGAATGTATCGATCAGATATTAAAATGATAACAAAAAAAAATGCCAACATAAATTTTGTTAATATCATTATCCACGATTATTATCTGTGTCTAAATTAGATCGTATACTTTTATCGTCGTGAAATAAGGAAACATCACCGGCAATATTGGAGAGATATAATAATACTATCGAGCTTCTAGTGCCACGCGCTGTGAGTCGTTATCCCTCGGTTAATTTGCCTGGGAACAGGGTAGCCTTTTGAAGTTGGAATCAGAATAACCAGGAGAACTTGGAACTTCCCTCGCCGTGTGACTTCCTTAACATGATTCGTGGAGGTATGTATGGTGTGCTGCCGATTGACTGAACTTCTGAAAGATCACTTCGTAATATCACATTTAACTAAGTTTTCACCTCTTTCAGTCCTGACATGTTGCAAAATTGTCACACAATGACATATACAATTTAAAATATTGTTTATTTATTTAATTAAATAAAACTGTGTTTAATTTAAAAGGAGTTAATCATTTTATTAAATTAAGTTTTAGATATCCTCGTTTAAAACAAATAAGATGGGCCACTTTTTATTAATTTTTTCGATATAAATGTTACAAAGTATAAATTTTGATAATGCATACATGAACTAGTATGGTGTATGCAGGTATTAGCAAATAATAAAATCTTTTTTTTTAAATAAATTTTAACACCTTTACATCGTTTTCGATCGGGGTCGTTTCGTTAAGTTACGGCTCAGATCCTGTCTCCCAACTTTCCACATAACATCTATCTCTCAGGTGATATAGAACGTAACCGGCGCGGCGTGTCAAATACGTCGTGTGAGATGAGAAATATACAACGTTTTCGTTGCAAGTATTTAATTTCATTAAGTAATATTTATTTAATCACAATTAAGCGCTCTTGAGGTGATTTTTTTTTACGAAAATGGCGTTATAGAAATAATCATTTTTTTAATATGACGAATACTGCATAAGAAAATATAGAAATTTATTGTATACTCTTCGACTAACTTGTGTTAAATTATACGGTACCAGTATCGTTGCCAGATATCCAAATCTTATTTTATAATTAAAAATGAAAAAAAAATTCAACTTACTATACAGCTGTAGTGCCTAATTGTAAGACATTAAGATATATTAATAAAATGATATTATAAAATATGTTAGAAATAAGATTAGCTAAATAAGGAGAAAATTTATTATTTTTTTAGAAATAAAATTTTATATTATAATATTAATATAAAATTGATATATTTTATATTTAAATATCCATTAAAAAAGGTAACCCGCGTGAACTTTGAAACAAGCATTATTAAAAAAGTGCTTAAAATATTAGGGCCCTGCTATTTTCACGCCTTTTTGATTCATCGATAGCGTAATAGTTATTTTATGTCTATAATATGTACAAACGACAGGTACGAACAACAGGAAATCACAATTTTCCGATTTTGGGCCAGTTGGTAGAAGGTTTATTTTTATGGTAATCTGTAAATTATCGTTTTAGAGTGTCAAAATCTTCATGTAGCGCAACCGTTCGTAAATTTTGCATATGACTCTGGACTTGACTTGTACAAATTACATCAAGGTACAAAGCTTACTTCACATAATATGTATGTTAATAATGCGTGACCGAAAAGTTTCCACTAATATAATAAATGTGCAAGTAAATTTATTAAGAGATAATTATTTTTAATTTTTCTAAAAAAAATCAGAGATACAAAATCTCTCTATAGACAGGTAAAGTATTTACCGACTACTTACAACGATGAGGTATTCCGTTACTTTTAAAAGTTAAGTTTAAAAAAATAAAAATAATATCAAACTCACGTAGATTTAACATATTGTAACATGTTTTTCATCCAATTTTAAGATCATCGTGAATAATTTTTAAATTTTAATGCCGAATTCTTCTAAAATATAATGATGAGATGTCTCCCTAACCTTACAGATATAGATCGACAAAGTTAGTAATGATCCCATTATATCGACATTCTTAATTCATAAACCTCGTTATTTCGATTTGACACAAAATATTTCTTTGTGATTTCGCTGACAATTTATGTAAAGAAATACGTGTGTTTTTATGGTATCTTTTTTGTAATTAATTAATAAAACTTTTATTTAAAAGTAATTGCAGCGATACGCAATGGGTTAGATTTACTGAAATGATTATTTTTATTTATGTTAATGTTGTGTTAGTTAAGTTGTAGTTAACAAATAATGTTATCTATAGATGAACTATGAACTACCTCTTGACGATGTTAAACATAAAATATGGTTATAACTGTACTCACTCTAAAGGGCTCAACTTGTGTATAACTTCACTAAGTCCTCTATTTTGCATTGTGACAGGACTGAAGTACACAATGAACACCCAATGACAGTGACTATCACCCTTCGCTTTTACGATTGTTCGCTTGCTTTATATTTGACATTTATCTCGGGTGAAACTAACGCCGTGTTCAAAGAGAAAATCGTAAACAACATACAATATATAATATACTGATTTTTATGAACAAATACCTGATATGATATTCATTAATTAATTGTTGTATTTCATTTCCAAATTATTTGTTTTTGTGATTTTTTTCCACTCAACAAACTATGGTTTTCAAAAACATTTTCAAGAACAAGGACATAATAAACTCGGTCTATGATTCCTTTAGATTATTTTAGTTCATATCTAACCACTTTACTGTAAAAATTTTTTATATTATTATTTCTCTTTTTTATTAATTTCAACGACCCAATTTAATTAAAAAAAAATTATTTTAAAAACCTTTGGTTAAAAGCCTCCCCAAGTATCTCTATCTTTCTTTTCTGGCTTGTTACTCGCTGCCGCGTATTTCATCAGTCCAGCGAGCGTAGAGCGGCCTTTCGGCGCCTTGATTTTTTTCGGATGACTGCATTCATCGTGGCATGCAGATTGTCATTTCATTTTATTAACACGTTCAATTACATCAACTACTTTCTCTCGTCAATTATTTTATCCGCAAATATATTTTCGTGTTTCTTCATGAGGAAGCTAATATATTTCATGCTTATTTGCGTTTTGTTTGGAATCCGTGTTTCCGAATCCGTTAAAAAAAAAAAAACACGTTGAACACGTTAAATTTAAACACGTTGTCTGAATATGGGGTGAAGAGTCAACTCATACAGGCAAATGCATCCCTGTACGAAGGAATTAGTGCTTGCGTGAGAATTAATGAGACATTCAAATCATGGTTTGATATTACAAAAGGTGTCAAACAGGGATGCGTAATGTCACCATGGCTTTTCAACCTGTATATGGATAAGTGTATGAAAGAACTGAAGGAACTAGAAGTTGAAGCGAAAATGGACGGACTCACCATATCCTCTCTGCTATACGCAGACGATGCAGTATTAGTGGCTAACGACGAAAGAGTGACTAAGTGTGATGTAATTATAAACAACGAATGCTTAGAACAAGTGAACGAGTTTGTGTTTTTGGGAAGTATGTTTAGTAGAGACGGCAAGGCTGAGAATGATATCGAAAGGAGAGTAACTGCGGGAAACAAAGTTAATGGTGTACTAAATGCAATTATGGCCAATAAGAATCTGTCAAAGGAAGCAAGACTAGGTACATAATGGCGTTCTAGTGCCAAACCATATGTATGGAAGTGAAGCCTGGAATTGGCAAAAGAGGAATGAAAGTAGACTGAATGCGGTCACTAAGACGCTTGTGTCGAAAATCTTTGGTCGATAGAGTGAGGAATGAACAAATTAGAAGTGAATGCAATGCTGGCTGTAGTGTGGTAGATAGAATAAAGAAAGGAGTGCTGAGATGGTTTGGTCATCTGGAACGTAATGAACTAAGGAAGGAATGTTTAAGAACTATATGATGCGAGTGTTGAAGGCCAACGGAAACAGGCGCGTCCGCGAAAGAACCTTTCTGGCACGTATCAGGTACGATCAAGTTATTTGAGGATTGGCCCTGTTAAAGCCTGCAACAATACCCTTATAGCAACGTGTATGATAGATGTATGCATGTGGCCGAGCAAAAGTGGTATGCCAGGATAGAAGAGTGTGGCGTTTCAATCCTCTCTTGCTACCCCTTGGGGAAACGCTTGATGGTTAGTTATTTAGGTAGGTAGTTAAGAGACTGTTGTTAAAAAATAACGTTCATTGGTAACTTTTATTACAAAGCACAATAATTATCATTAAATGAATTGGCACTTAAATTGGTGCACGTGGTGCAACATTTTAATTTAAAATTGTATTTTTATTTAAACTCTCTTCAACACACATAGTATTTGAAAAACAACTACTTGAAATTCACCAATTACTTAACTAATACTTACCATTTTGCCGACAGTAACAAATCAAAACTACATCACTCGATTTCTCACAATGAATGTAAAATTAATGATTTGTTAATCGCTGAAATTCTAAAAAAATTAAAATCTGTAAAGACAGTTATGAATAACGTCACGTTACAAAACATTTCTCCGATCCTAGAGCTGTTCCCGTAAGTGACCAAAGAAACTTCCTTACCACACAGAATAGAGTGATAAAGTTCTCTATTAAAGTTAGTTATCAACTAATTAATACCCGGTAATGAAAGGGACAGCTTCCCTCGAAAATTTAATGGTGAAAATCAATAACTCAAATATTGTTTGTGCAGTACAAAGTTAAAATAAAAATTATATTTTTAAATCACATTTCTTCAGAACATTAAATGGACATTCTTATATTTATATTATTATGTACCTATTAAGAATTTAACGTTTTTTTGTACCTATGTGTCAAATATTGTCACGGGACGTGACTGAGGGTGGCAAATAAAACAATCAAACTTAATTATACTTTCATTTATTACTTACTGGTCATTGCACAAGACGTAAATCGGAATTCCGTTTTTAAAGTTTTAGTCACTACATGTTTCCAGAATATTTTACATACTTATTGTTACACTGTTTCTTTATTCGCACTTATTTACGCTATTTGATTACAGTATATGTACATTTTCCTTAATTTATAATATAATATAAAACAATTTTAAATTTTTCGTGCTTTAAATTATTCACTTCGTAATTTTTTAGGTAGTATTTCTTTAGGATTTTTTCCGTATTTCTTTGCCCCGTTACATTTTTTATTCTATCTATTATAGTATTATGCACTGTTTGGTCTTATCTCCGTAATAATTGGGTTTTTTTTATTTCTAGTTTCTTAATTACATTTTTACTCTTTTCATTTACTCATCACATTTCAAGCGATTCCTTGAAATCTCAATGCCAACGGGAATACTCTAGTCGATTCCAGAGTGCTCCGGAGTTTTACGGAGTGTTCCAGATATTTTGTGAGACTTCGGTAGTGCGCAATTAATCCGGATTCTAGCATCTCGTTACAATATACTGAATATTATTTTAATTACAGTCTTAAAGATGGACGGACGGCTTAAATAGCAGCAAAATTGGTGCCATCGAATTACTCTCACTGCTCGTTTAATTTCAGTCATTTTATCTAGGTGTTTAAAACACGTTTGTTCGTTCCATACTTCATAACAAAATATATTGCAAATCAGATATCAGCTTCCCATTTTCAAGATAATCCGACGTTTCTTTGTATTCTCAGGAAACGGAAAATTTTCCGCTTACACTGGAAATGCGATAGAAATCACGGGAGTTGATCACTCTCTTTCAAGCGCCATGAACATCGCCCATACATCCCGAATCAAATTGCCAATTATTTCTGACAGCACCCTGGAATTACACAACTTGCAGGTACCCTTTACTCAGAGTATCAATTTGTACCTGCTGGCTTACCACGTGTATCGATTGTCGATTAATATGGGCTTAAGCTCTGTGTAAAGGATTAAACATGAGAAGAATTATTTCATGAAATGTTTCGTGTACAGAGCTTTTGAAAGGCCTATCCTTTATCCTCTTGGCGTCCGTGGCGTCATATGTACACGCGGAGCTAATTTAAATGATCGATTTCTTTCTCTTCAATTCAAACAACATTAAAGTTGGAAATAAATGTTTACAATACATAAGCTTAATTTACTTATTATTAAAAATATACCTTAATGAATCTAATAATATTAGGTCCTTACATATGAAATTGGCGTTTAGTATGGGAGGAACATAAAGCCGATTTTTTTTTATTTTAATATATTTATTTAATCAAAGTATGTACCATTGCTATCTACGTACTTTTGCCATCTCATAGGTAGTTCATCGATCCCTTTACTAAAAAAACCATTCGGACGGGAATCAATAAAATCTTTGAAGGCGGTTTGGACTGCCCCATCGGAGTTGAATTTTTTCCTTTGCAAGAAGTTATCCAAATTTCGAAAAAAATGGTAATCTGTTGGGGCAAGGTCCGGAGAGTACGGTGGATGGCTTAGACATTCCAATTGAAGCTCCTCTAATTTGGTAGCCGTCTGTTGTGCAGTGTGTGGTCTAGCGTTATCATGAAGCAGCAGTGGCCTAGAGCGATTAACCAGCCTCGGTTGTTTAGCAGCTAGCTTTTCCATCATGGTTTGCAGTTGCTGACATAGACATCTGCCGTAATCGTCTGGCCAGATTTAAGAAAGCTGTAGTGAACGACACCAGCACTAGTCCACCAAACGCTCACAAGTAACTTTTTTGGAGTCAATTTTCGCTTGGGCATGGTTTGGCTGGTTCGGCAGGGTTCAGCCATTGCGATGAGCGCTTCCGATTATCGTACAGGATCCACTTTTCATCACAGGTAATGATTCGATTTAAAATCCCTTCATTATTGTGCCGGTTGAGTAATGCAACGCAGCAGTCAACGCGCGTTTGTTGATTTGCTTCACTCAATTCGTGAGGTACCACCTTTCAAGCTTTTTCACCTTACCAATTTGCTTCAAGTGGATTAAAACAGTTTTATCACTAACACCGCAGCCTGCAGCTAACTCGGATGTGGTTTGCGATGGATCCGCTTCCACAATAGCCTTCAATTCTTCATTAGCAACTTTGGTCTCCGGCCGTCCACGGGGCTTGTTCTGCAGGTCGAAATTTCCAGAACGAAAACGTTGGAACCAAAAACGCACTGTGTTTTCTTTTGCGGCACCGTCGCCATACACATCATTAATCCTTCGTGCCGTTTCTGCAGCACTGGTGCCACGGTGGAACTCGTACTCGTAAATAACGCGATATTTCAAATTTTTCATTTTGTAAACTGAGTGACGCAAAGAAAAAAACAAATGAATTATAATTTTCAAAACACAAATACATGAGTAAATAGCTATTTAAATTTGGATTTGGAATTCCTAACCAAAGAGAAGATATTTGAGATCAAATTTGCCAGTACGGCAAAACGCCAATTTCATATGTAAGGACCTAATATAATATATCATTTAGATTTCTAAACGTTTTTAACTCCTTTTTAGACCAGTTTAATTACTTAATATATTATAATTAATCAAGACATCTTGATATAAACTCGCGGTCATTTCCTTTCAGAGGGCAGATACACGGCTGTGATCGCTGCTCTGGCGTATCTATCAAATAATTTGTGAGCAATGATCACTAAGGGATGGTGGTAAGAAAATTGCATTAAAGGATTAAAAGTTCAACTTGTAACATTATTGATCGTATTCAAGATCATATTAAAAAAAATTAAATTTATCCTTATATACTTTTCGGCTCCATTATGAACCTGATCACGTCTTGGTTCTGCGACGCGGCGCGGTCCGTTAAATTAAATTTTTCGTTTGTTTCGTGCGTTTTCATAATAAATTAATATTGACGTATCAATATGTTATAATATTATATATATGAGATAATTTGAATACGATCAATAATGTCCCGCTGGAATAAGATCCAGTATTATGTTTCTGAAAAATTAGAATGTACTCAAAAATATTCCGAATAAAATATCAAGTAGAACACAACATTTTCCTCTTGCGTGGTGTAAATAAGTGAGTAATAATTTTACTAAAATATATTTGTATTTAAGCGCTTGTAATTTAGTGTTGAAAGTTTGGGTGGATTCCCCCTGGGTACTTAATTCGGTCTTTATCTCGCTTATCATCACGAGATATAAATTTAAAATCAGTCTGAAACCAGTCTGCAGCAAAATCCTTGATTAAAAACAGTAAAGTTATTTTCGTTTAATTATATAAAATATCTAGCCACAAACTTACAACTTCACATATGAAAAACGAAGTGGAACATTTCAATTAGCATTGAAATATTATTGCAGGTAATACAGTTTCGAAAACTCAGTACCGTAAATTGCTAACCGCTTCACTGCCAACCTCACTTGTTACCTGTAATTCAACAATGTGTATAGTCAAATTTAAACATTAATTCTTCTGTAATTGTCTGTACACTCCCGATTTCTTTTTAGAGTACGATGTTATCGATCAAATGAAATAAAGTATTTGATCAATAGAAAGAACGACGTTTTTTGGAATTATTACAAATTCTTTAAAGGCAGTCATCAAGAAGGGTCAAGCTTCACCTGCGTTTTACTCTGACCTTTTTTAGATTTCCTAATGGAAGGCCCATGATTCCATCAGAAAGGGGATAGTGTTGACGCGTGATGTAGTGGAAAGAGCGGACTTAAGGGCGCGCGGGTGGGTCCGGGGTATGATGGAAAGGGGGGCGAGGAGTGATTAATGGTGGATAACGCCCTCTGCTGATTGGCTGTGGCCTGACACCAGTTACTCTGTCGGCGGTCGAACAAATCGAAACAAGCTAGAGCGGGTTGAGGCTAGAATATAGAACGATGCTTCCTTTTAGTTCACAAGGTAAATCTTCGTTGAATTGTTTTTTGTTCGTATTTGGAACCTAATGACCATTAATTAAAACTGTTTAACCAAACTGATCCGAAAACAAACTATATTTACTAGATGTTTAAATAGCGATAACTATTCAGAATTCTGTAATCATATTTTGGACACAAACCATTCTTTTGATATTAATAAATATTTTAAAATCTAACTCGCAAAGTAACATAGGATGACAGCTAGATAAATTAGAAATTTTAAAAATTAGAAAAATTAAAAAGTTAGAAGTATATTACATATCATCAATAACCAGGTCTTTTTTGCAAATAGTTACGTTTTAAATTTGTTTTCATTATTATGTATTTACTACTTATTCAGCTCCCATATAATTAATTTTGTTTTTGTTAAACTCTATGCTAAGAATTTTAATTTTAAGTAAACGTTGTATCCTATTGAAGGGACCATTGGCCGGGAACATGTTAATAATTCCATAAATAGTGGTTTATAAGAAGTATTTTCTTGCTTTTAATAGCCGTATTTTATTTAGTTACAATTTACACTCATAAACAGGAAGATCTCCTCTTCTTAAAAATGACACAATATTGTGTGCAGTACAAAGTAAAAAAATAATTAAATTTTCAATCAAATATTTTGTACAATGAAGTGACTGCCCAATCAAAAATATTTTATTGTAAATTAATTTTACTTAAGTAGAAGGTAATAAAAAGCATTTGCGGAACATAATAATGTAACATTTGTGAAAAATAATAAAGTAGTAAGAAATAATGTAAAAGAAAACTAATAGCTAGATATTATAATTATATACAGTAAAATATTTAAATATTCTAAGAATTTTTAATGTGGTTAAATGGAAATTTTACGGATGGTATAAAAATAAAGTGCTTGCTTGTGCTATCAAAATATAACTTTCTTGTCTCCCGGGACGAGACTTGAACCCCCGAACACTTAGCTGAGAGTCAAAACAGAATGGGTCTAGACTGGTTGACTCATACAGAAGCAGCGCCAGCGTAAGACAGGGGAACATGAAATCGAATCTTTAGGCCCTCGACCCTACTAGGACAAAGGGATAAAGATGAATGAATTAATGAGTTTCAAATTGCGCAATCTAGTAAAAAAAGTAATAATACCAAAGAGTAAAAAATATTAAACATAATATTATGGGTCACTTATAATCACCTTCTCAAAATACTTGATAGTAGCCAAAATATTTTTTCTTGGATTAGATTTTTCTATATGTCTTTCTAATTGATTAATTAATTTGGTTTTAAAAACTTCACAGAACTTTGTTCTGAAAAATTACAAATTCACAAATATGAATTTGTTCTTGAATTTTTGATTAATTTTTATTTAATTTTATTAACGATCTAGTATGAATAATTTATTAAAATTAATAATTTATTTTGCAATACAATTAATTATCAAATATAATCTAAATGTAATGTAATACGAATATTTTTAACCTCAAAACAAAAACCTCACTTTTAAAATATGCGACACAAACCGACAGGTTTTATTGGCAATCGATCAAAAAAATTATAATTTTCAAGCTTTTCTCATATTTTTTGAATATTTAAATTTATTTTTTTAAATTGATTTATTATTAATGAAAGATTTCTATGTGTTAAATTTCAAAGCGATTGTTGGTTTGAAGTGGGTCAAATATCGATTGCAAGATTTCCCGTTCATAACAAATGAAATTAAATAATATAAAAAAGTATTGGTAATTTATTTTTGTTTATTTTTAAAAAACAAGCAAATTAAGGTGATTTTCACAAAGTGAGATAAATTTCGAAATAACATCGCATAAACCACCTTAACCGTAAGTCTCAAAGTCAACGATCGCTTAAGATTTTTAACAAGAAAAGGCGGCATTGGGCCTACTGAGAAATTCCCAGAAATCGTCCGCTCAGCATGTTTCGATACGCTGGCGACGATAAAGTCAATTACCACAAAAGCAAAAGTTCAAACCCCATTTAAAAACCACACTGAGTATGGTGTCGCCAACTTCCGACAAGGATATCCAAGATGAGAAGTCTCAAGATGGATGATCAGCCTGCGTAGTGCGAAGAGTAAAATCCGATAAGAAAGGAGGCTCCGCTCTGGGATGTGCTCCCTTGAAATCAGAACCCTAAAAGTTTTTTCACATATTCTTGCAGAGAGATCCTTGCTCCACATCGACGGACTTGTGGTTAACCAACCCACTGCGTTTTCTCTGTACTCCTGCAGTACCATGAATCTTCTTACTTTATGATTGTTTTAGACCACCAACATATTTAGGGCATGAGCAAAGGCAGCAATATCCAAAAAAATAAAAAATGTTTTGAATGCTCTCACTAGTCAGGATGACTAATTTAGAATGAGATGTAAAGTTATAGATTTAAGGTATGTTTCCTTAAATTTTATAGGTAATCTTGAAGTAAATTCTAAATTTTAATTGTTTTAAAAGCGCTTGACTTAATTAGAATGTTTTTATGAGAGGAATTTCTTACTTTTAATGAATTGGGATATTATTCAGATCAATTCCAAATTCAACATATACCTACGTACGGACCGTCAATATGTGGTCTGGAAATCATTTTTACAATTTTTTGAATGAATAAAATATATCTCGAATAAAGGGCGTCTCGAATTATTTCAGAATATTTTGAGTTTGTTCAAATCTTTCAGAACAGCGCTGGATTTATGTCACAGAGACATTATTAATCAATTAGTATATATTATAGATATCTCACAGAGATGAAACTGTATTAATTATGGGAAAGTAGGTATAGAAGTCATTTGGGTGTACACAGGACTTATGACCTGTCTTTTTATGGTTGG
>JADDOH010016715.1:0-16142 GCA_016648135.1 Agrypnia vestita
GACAATTTCACCAATGCTTGCGTCATACTCGAAATGTTTTGATTGGTATTCCTGTAAATAAATAAGATAATTGTAACATTTTACTGAAAAAAAAAAAACAATTAAAAATATTAACCATAATTCACACTTTTAATTTAATTTCACAATTTTAAAAAATAGTTTTATTTATTTATTTCAACACACGAGGTAAAACGATGTAAGAGTTAATTTGAATTTATAAATATGATTAATCAACAATAAATAATAAAAGAAAACAATAAAATACACAGCATCTGACTGACTTTTATATTATACCGACTAATAAATGTATGTTTCTACTATTTATATTGTATTACTATTGATATTTATATTAAGATGTACAATCGAATACTATCAATAAAAAATCATAAATATATTTTGACACTAACCATTACTTGAGATTTGTATCTTATTGTACTGATGATAGGTAATCCTCTCTTCCTCCACCTCTACTCTGACTCCTACTTCCTAATCCTTTCCCGACCTTCCCTACTCCCGTATGACTATCAAGACTCATTAACATAACTAATTTCTTCTTTTATTATCATTATTTTACTTTAATATTGTTTGTTGATTACTATAATCTATTCTCTAAGCTTTCAAATATTCTCTTATCCAACTTAGTATTTAATTTACCACGTCGTAAACATTCGTGAATCCTTGTAGTTGCTTTATGCAGTGTTCACTGTGCTCTAACATTATAACGATTGAAACTGCTTGATTTTTAAACTAAATAAATAAATAATTTTTTTTCTCGATTCTATGGGCAATCATCGGTACAGTACAACAGTTATAACTCAGTTACCAATCATCGATACAATTAAATACAGATCTCAAATAACTGTACCATGTGTAACTTGTTAAAATAATGGTTGGACCATCACTCCTACCAATCCTACACACATCCTACCAATCAATTTTTTCTTTCAATAATAACTGTTTTAAACATTATAATATTAATCACATTGATAATAATTCACAATATAAATACGAAAAGATCAATAAACATCTGATTAATTTGAGATCACATTAAGGCACCCTTTCAAAATATATCTTACCATGAACCTTCGAAAGACCCTCGGTGAATTTGAATAGTCATTGGTATCAAAAACTGGAAAAAGCCTTTCACAAACATTGGATTTAGAATTTCTACAGGCTTCTACCCACAATCCGGAAACGAGATGAGAGTTCAACAGCTTAGCTCGTTTGTATGTTTCTATTGAACCATTTTTGTATACAACATGTGTCACTTCTTTTGTAAAAGAATCTTTAACAGTTGCTCCAAGCGTCTTCAATATGGATTTCAATCTGGAGACGTCCAACGGACTTCCACCTATTTCAACATAGGCCACAACACCATAAAGAACATTTTTTTCAGCTTCATTTCTGCGATGTTCTTGAACAATTTCTTGGATACTGTCGTCTGGAGTGAGGGTAGAATTCTTCAATGCCTCCCATTCCTGCTGAATTCGTCGTCTGGCATCTTTCACTGATTCAAACTTGGATTTCATGTTTGGCTCCTGGAATTAATTATAAAGTGGACAAATTATTTTTATTTCAAAATTTTCAGTTAAAATGAAATAGCCAACACATAGCTCTAACACAAAGTTGGCAAATGGAAGCAGACTAATGTCCAAAATAAACTGATTTTTTACCATAGATTCATATTTATCTATTATTTTTCATAACGATTATTATTATTTTTTCAATTGATTGAGCAACATTGTAGATTGACATTTAAAAAAAATATTGATTATTTTATTTGTATACATCTATCTACTTTTATGTGAGTTTTTTTCACCAACATGTTTCAGAAATTACCATTCCATCATCAGGGTGCTGTCAAAAAATTCGAATGAAATGTCTTTTGTTCCCTGCTTTTACAAATCATTTGAAAAATTATTTAAAAAGATATTATTACTAAAGTTCTTGATTACTCGCAATTATTGGAAAAAAAATTAAAATTGGGCTCGTAGTCAAATTCAATTGATTATTAATAATATTTTGTTTACTTTTACACAAAATTAGTAAAGCGTGTAAAAGTAAACAAAATATTATTAATAATCAATTGAATTTGACTAGGAGCCCAATTTTTAATTTTTTTCCAATTGTGAGTAATCAAGAAGTTCAGTAATAATATTTTTTAAAATAATTTTTCAAATGATTTGTAAAAGCAGGGAACAAAAGACATTTCATTAGAATTTTTTGACAGCACCCTGATGATGGAATGGTAATTTCTGAAACATGTTGGTGAAAAAAAAACTCACATAAAAGTAGATATATACAAATAAAATAAATTTTTTTTCTTCATACGATTATTAATTATAAGACTTCAGCTGCAAGTAATATATCAATAATGGAAGAATAAATACACACATTTAAAAAAAAAAAAAAAAAAATTTGAACAAAACAACCATCTCATTTTTACCTGAGGTTGTTTGAAACATATCATTGCCTATCATGAATAATGGCCCAACACCAAAATCAATTTTTGTTCAATAGAGTGATCAAAAAATGAAATAAAATATCTTTTATAATAATAAACAAAAATTAATTACTTATGGTAAACATATTCACTTATTCATTTGTTTATTTGATTATTGACAACTTATTGACAAAAAACATTGGATGTTTTTTTTATACTTTAACAGGCCAGGAGGCCCAATTGCAGAAGCGAAATACATCACAAAACACCTAGGCTTGAGTAAATCACATTGATTAAATTGTGACCTCACCGGGAATCGAACCTGGAACCCTCGGTGTGGGAAGCCAGTGTCGTACCCACTGCGCTACGAGCATTATGAACATAGTCGTATCCGTAATGAAAAATGAAGCATTTTGGAATAGGCCGTTATTTATGATAAGCAGCGATATTTTGTAAGGGCCTATCTGTTTCAATGTAATGTAACTACGGAAGTAAAAAGTCTTAAAGCACAAATTAACACAACTCATTTGTTGACAAAATAAATATGTTTACCAATGAGAATTATCATGATTGTCAAATTCAATTAATTGTTATTTTAACTTAATATCAATAATTTATAATGCATTGTTGTAAATCAAGGTAATAAATATAATTGTGAGATATGCTGTACTCGGTGAGCCCTCCAGGGATTGTTGGGCAGCGAATACCCCAAATTCTCAGTCCCTCTAGTCGCGTAAAGGCTGATAAACATAAAAATTTGTAAAACAGAATATAAATTTTTAATAAAACTTACATTTATGCGAGTAGTTCTTTGACTACTATTAGGAGAACTGTTCTCCTTTCCATGGTTATCCTGATAAGACTTTTTTCTGTAAACAATAAAGAAATAAAGTTATAATAGTAGCTTGTTGGCTATGACTTTCACTTTAGTGATCCAGTAGTTGGTGGTTCGAGCCCCATTCCAGGACACCAGCAAGCATTATTTTCATAGCAAAGCCTAATTTGAAAGCAGTAAGAATTTTGATGTGGCTCATATTCCATGTTCCAATCTGTGTTTATTTTTAACAGAATTATGAAACAGGATGTACTCAAATTAAAGCAAAGGGGTAAAACAGTAAAATACAGAATTAATAAATTAAAAAGCACAGAATGATAATTTTTTTCGAAATGTGATAATTTTTTTCATTTTGACACTTCCAAGACACCACACTTAATTCTTAAAAAATTAAATAATGAATTCAACAGAAAATCACGTAAAACAATAGTCATTTTGTATTAATTCATAAATAATCAATATATATATATATATATATATATGTTTAAATATAAGTTTTCGCGAAGAGGTATATGCATTATGAAAAGGTTATTTTTCGGGAACTTCGTGGATTTGTAAAAATATCTTATTTTTGCGCTATATTTCGGTTACACTTGGATAACCATATCAAAGTGTAACCGAAATATAGCGCGAAAATAAGATATTTTTACAAATCCGCGAAGTTCCCGAAAAATAACCTTTTCATAATGCATATATATATATATATATATAAAAAGAAACCCGTGTTTCCCTACCTGCCAAGTTTTCTCCACAACCAGCCACAACCACCCACCGATGGTTATGGTGGTGGATAGCCCTTGGCGTCACATCGAAAATATGCGAGTTTGGTGGGGGTGGCTTTGCGTGGTTGGGAGTGGGTGACGAAAATGTGCTTTCTAGCATATTGTTTTGTTATAGGAAGGCCGTAAATGCTTCAGATTGTTTCAAAATAGGCACGCCGACTGTGTAGGTGAGTCTAGAAGGTTCCGGAAAAACCTGCTTTAGAAAGTTATGGAAGGAGAAGGTTCTAGAATATTCCCAAAAGTTCTATAAGCTTCTAAACTGAGTGGCGGAATGTGTCCGCGTGTCTAGAAGGTTCCTGTACATTCGATAAATTTCTTGAAAGTTCTGGGTTCGCGAAAGTTCTATGACGATCCAAACAGTGTACTAAAAATCTATGCGTGCGAAGCCGCGCAGGCACAGCTAGTTATGAAATAAATGGGAAACATTGAAGATTTGGTTATATTTAAAATACAAAGGTTGATTTTCATAATATTTGTAAAAAGCATTAGTAAAAGCACTAATGCTGGACAGTGAACTAAAGAATGACACTTTCGAAAAAAACCTTTTCTACTAAGAATAATAATCATTGAAATTCCTTTTCTATTGATGTAAGAGACATCTAGAGACATCTATGAGACGTTGTTAAAAACTTCCATACAACTTCTTCTTAACCCTTTACAACCGGAGAGCATATTTTTGTTTTTTTGTCATATGAATTATATATTCTGATTGTTTAGGGTCCAAAGAACATAGAAAAAATATTTAAAAAAATAATGTGCCCTTGGTTAACTGTCAAAATAACCCACACGATCGTGACGATCAGAAATAAATTGACATCGTCGCGAACGTGACTTCCAAGGAATATGTTAAAAACTAAAAGGAATTACTTATTTAATCAACTGAATTTTATTTTTCATTCAATAACTTAACAATGTTATTAACAGTTTTTATGTATTTGTACTTATTTATCTAAAGTTCAATATGATATCTATCAAAATATACGTACCTACTTACTTAACAAATAAACGACATAGCATAAAGGAACAAATTGAGATCAACAAGTTAAATATATAAATTTGTATAATAAATCAAATGACTAATTATAGTTCTTTGTATGGTAAAACTTAAAGCAATCTTTTCCTCGCGAAAGAGCCGATAACTCATCAAAAGTAGGTAGATGATCATAACCGTCCTATCTTTTGGCATCAGAAGGTTTAGGTGGCATATATTTTTTCTTTACTGGTGACTGCTCATCCTCGGTGTCGCCATCGTGATTCAGTTGCCGGCTACGGGCTGGTGTATTCAACCAAGCATCTGCTACTTCCATTTTCAAATCTAGAAGCGCTAATATTTTATTTCTCGGAAGCTTATTAGCCTTACAATCGATTTGATACTTCCGCCATGCGTTAACCACGGCCAAGTCAAGAAAGTGTATAATTACTTTGAGAGTCCACTTTTTAGTTTTTATAAAAGCCCGATAGTATTCCATTATTTGGTCCAAGACGGTTCTTTAGTCCTGTTGGACGTGGTTTATTTTTTACGACTTGCCTCAGAGGACATCGCCCTGTGAAAGGTATCATCTGTTCGTCAATACTAAAATATCCACATACCCTCTCCAACTTATAACAGGTATCCCGAACTCTGTCGATGATAGGTTGCACTTTCCAAAGTGGATTAGGAGGAGAATTGTTGTTTCGTAGTAGTCCTGAATATACTGAGTAGGGCTTCTTACCGGGCCCGAGGGTTGGCATGGATAGTTATGTTCCTTGTCATTGAAAATAGTTTGCTTCCATGTAGCAGTACGCCTGGTAGACACATTTTGGGAAATTACCTCATTTGATGATTGTGCTCGTGGTGTTAGAAGAAGCTGAGGATGGACTGGTGACGGTGGTCCTACATCTGGCTCTGAAATGGGTTCTTCATTTTCCTGATCAAGTACATCTTGAAAGTGAACAGGGTCGAAGTCATTTTCACCATCATCATGAAGCTCCTCAATGTCAGAGTCATTTCCATCTTGTATAAGTTTCAAAATATCTTCACCAAAACTTTACCTAAAAACAAAAAAAAAACAGAAGTGTAAACTTAGGTACAGCGAGAAAAACGATAGTTAGAAATGGTGGTTTTTAATAGTAAATATTGCAATAAAACCCGAATCATCACGATCGTGACGATCCATGTTTAAAAGATTCTAGCCAAAAAAAAACCACCATTATTTACGTTACAGACATGTTATCCTATTGTTTGTTTATCACCGTAAGCAATAACAATAAAAACAATGAACATGTAATGTAAAATGTAAGAAAATAATGTACTTACGTGATCGCGCACCCTCGCCAAAATACCCAGCCATCTCTGGTAACGATCCGCTGGCCACTGGCAGGTTACAACAAGTCGATATTTTGTTTAAATTAACGGCAAACCTTCGCACGACCATGTGAAGCCGGCTGCACTCACAAAAACGAATCTGCTTCGCGCCAAAAAAATAATTTCTCGATCGTCACGCTCGTATAGAATCGGTTGTAAAGGGTTAAGCAAATTTTTAAATGGCGTTAGTTGACACTTTGCAGGTATGATTTGGTCTAAATTTTTACGATTATTGTTACTTTTTGTTTTGTATTTATAAATCTATACAACTTTTTACGTACTAGGGCTATTGTCTTCTTATTTTGGCTACATTTTTAACAATTTAAAGTGGTGTCTACTATTAGTACCAGAAATATATCTAATCTAAAAGATGACACGTATGTCATCTACTGGGGTTACACCAAACTGAATTATTCAGCTCATTTTCATGCACAGATAGTCTCTATTTTCTGTAAATAAAATGCTGTTTATGTTTTGTTCGTTTTAAGTTACCCAATCCAACAGTAGACAGGGTGTCAACTATTAGTTCTATTGAATTCAGATTTAGAGTATGAGCACAATGCCACCAGTAAAATAACAGATGTTTCGTTATTTGAAGCTGATGTGGAAGCAGCTATACAAGAATGCAGGCGAGGCATCTCGGCAGCAACTGTTGCGAAAAAATTCAGGGTACTTAGAGTAACTTTACTGAACAAAGTAAAGGCAAAGACACCTATTAAACGCAGAATGGAAAGAATCTGTTACTTGAACGAAGAAATAGATCAAATGCTGATAACATGGGCAAAAGCCATGGTCAAACAACAATTTACAAGACAGCGTTAAGAAGAAAGTAGATGATATTGATGTGGAAACCTCATTCAAGTATGGCAGACCTGGAAAGAAATGGTACAGCAGTTTTCTATAACATCACCCTGACCTTATTACAAGACTGCCCCAAAATTTTACTGCTTCCAGTGCTTCTGTGACATCTCAATTAAAAAATTGGTTTGAAGAAGTTAACCTCCTATGGTCATTTTTAAATACAAGAGGATACCACGAGAGTTAAGTTTGTCAGTTCCTGAATCATTGGGCGTTCGGATAATGGCTGGATGACCAGAGAGAACTTTTATGAGTACATATGCAATATTTTCAACACGTGGTTAAATGACAACAATATTCCAAGACCAGTTCTTCTTTTTATACATGGCCAAATGTCACATCTTTCTTTTCACGTCAGCAAATTTTGCTGTGAAAATGTCATTATTTTGATTGTTCTTTTTCCGAATGCGACGCATTCACTCCAGCCAATGGATGTAGCAGTTTTTATAACCATTAAGGGAGCATGAAAAGCTACAGTGCGTTCTTGGCGGTTGGAAAATAGTGATTCGCCCATTTCACGCAAAGTGAATTTTTGTCCTTAGTTAAACAAAGTATTAAAGGATACGTTAGTACCTGCAATATATCAAAATAGGTTTCATAAGTGTGGACCAGTACCAATAAATACTGATGAAGTCTGCTATAATCCTGGAGCTGCCAAGCCACGAATCAACTGAATTAACAGAATTACAGAAAATGGCGAAGAATAAGGAATTGGAACATAGTTTTTTTTTTAGATATATACATAGATGCTGAAAAAATTGCCTTTTTTTTGGTTTGCCGGTCTTATGAGACCGTCTGGTGTTTAAAGAGTTAAAGTGATTATAAAGTGATTACTACTGGAAGAGCACTGTCTGCTATAATACAGTAAATTACTAGTGTAGCAGGCAGGGTGTCAAATCAATTTAGTGTTTTTGATTAGTGATTTTCTAAATGTTGCTGTAATAATAAAAAAAAATAACTGTCATCTTGTGATAAATATATTTGATTTTAATGAATGAAATTTGTCTTGTTCTTAAAGTATCATGCGTTAGTGCCTTTACCTTCTAACTAGATATTAAATTCAAGCCAAGATAATTTTAATAAATATTGTTATGCAATTGATAAAAGGAACCGTTCGCTGACAATGAAAAATTTATTACGAATATAGTGGAGACTTCGAATAAATAAGTTTAAAAATATACATTAAATGTTGACCAAACCTGAATTCAGGGTTTACTAATTCTCTCGCCCGTCTCAAAAGCTGGTCCATGTCCTCTTCTATATCGGAATTCATGTTTAAGTAGTTCTCATTTATATTAGATTTAGCAGGATTATTTATGTTCGTAATAGATAAATGTGAAACTTTTTCAAAAGTAGTTAGTTCGATTGCAAATGATGAATACAAAAATAATCAGAGAAGTATACACAATATACGCCGCCGTAAGCATACACAAATATACGCCGCCGTAAATTCATAATTAATAAATATAATTTTATTGCACCACGGAAGGACAAGTCAAAACATGTTGAAATAGCAACGCAAAATAAAACCGCCGTCAAAAGACGTTTCAAACGTCAAAAGTTTTACGTTAACTATTTTCATTATACTGCATGTGCACGGCTGTAGACAAATTAGTAACAAAAATAAGATCGCCGCATAAGGAATAGTAATTTTTTTTTAGAAAGTTACTAATTTTAACATACAATTGCTTGAGTGGTCCAGCTTTAAGATTAGTCTAAACAAATATATCAATATGAATCTTTTTAATAAGTACCTACTTATCTATTGCCAGTGGTAAAAATATGGGACGCCTAGCGATAGATTTTATAAACTCAATGACATTTCTCTTTGCCGCCGAACGGCCGAACCGCGCCGAACATTGCCGATGCGACCCGACCGCGGTGGGTATTGCTTGGCTTTTTTGTTGATTACGGGGGACGTCGCGGGTGTTTTACGATAATATTATTATACTGAATGTGATTTTTCTCACAGAAAAGCCCCTCTAAATCACTCGAATTAAGTACTGAATTTAAGTGTGTGTACATTTGACAAGTTATGTAGTTAAAATATACGACGACGAGTGCTGTCGGACATTCGCCCTTATTTTTACTACATCCAGGATTTTACATTTTCAAAGGTGAGTAATTTCATATTTTTTATTATAAAAAATAGACCATATATTTGTTTAAATTCATGAAAAGATAAATAATTAAATCGAGGCGTAGTTTCTGAAATACAAATGCATTGCCGAGATCGTTTACTTGATCATAATACACTTAATTGCTTTCAGAGAATGGGTTTTTATATCAACGATTATGTTTTTACAGTAAACAATAACAAATTTTCAAGCTACGTTCGATGCTGCGCATATGCCGGTGTCTGTTGTGAATATAAATCTAGACAACATTTATATGATATTATAATATTAAAATAAATATACCTTTTATGATTGTAATACACGAAACAGTCTATTTTTTTTTCGATTTGTGATAATACAACGTGCATTACTTTCGTAATTCTGCATTTTTACAGATCACACATGCCAAATTAGTCAATTGTAATTTTTAATAGTTCCTATAATAGAATGAAATTTAAAATTATTTGTTTCTTAAATTAAATTAGATATACTTACCTATCTAAATAGGATAATTTTTCGGGTAGATATCCAAACACCGAATTTATAAATAATGTTATGTATATTTAAATATAACTGGTTGCGGATATTTTATACGAACCCTCAACCTCCGCGGGTACAGGTCGTCCTCCTGATGACGTTGAATAAGAATTCAACGAAACGTCGAGAATTGTGTCTCGGAAAAACATACGGTTCGTATAAAATATCCGTAACCAGTTATATTTAAATATGACTAACGACCGTAATAACAACCTTAACTCTTTAATGTTATGCATATTGTTTTACCGAATAAGTTTGCTAAATTCGTTAAATATTATAGGCTTAAATGAATATACCTTTATGACGATTATCAGGGTAGGAATATACATATGTATTCCGTTAATAACTACATACTTCTATTTAACTCGCTGTATCTAACCGTCACTTCAACCTCATCAGACCTAATGATAGACACTGCAATGGAATCCGAAACGTCGCGAGTTGGTCACAGAGATTAGGTAGAAACACGGCAGAGTATCCCAGAAAAAAGATAATACGTACATAAAATAGTATATATGTTTTGTTGCCTAGTATAAGTCAAAATTATATTTAAGTTAATATATATAGCTAATTATCGTTTCACATACATTGATTTATGTACCCGTTTTTACACCGACATTCTTGAATTTAATGTCGTAGAAGTTGTTCTTGCATCATTTATGAAAGTTGCTCGAAATTATTGCTCTAATCAAAACTCAATGGTTCGGAAAATATTTAGAAATAATGATTTAAAAATTTAACATAGCAAAAAAAATATAAATATATTGTCAAATGACTTTTAAGGATTGAGTGGTAAATAGAAATGTTAAGCTTCCGCGCAGGTGTCTCTTAGCAAAACATTCGGAGGAGTTTTCTCGATACAATTTTGAATAGACAATATTCTTCACGCTTTAAATATGCATAATCGACAATTACGGAGATAAGCGACATCAAAGTTAGTATTTCTTTTTCAATATTTCTGACGTATTTTCTGTTAAACGTTGGAATTACACTACAGTAATGAAATATTAAAATTCATTCGCTTTAAATTGCGTCAAATAAAATTACAAAAAATGTTTATTCGATATTAATTACTTACATGATAGTCTTACGTTTTACAGAATATAAGCCAGAAATATTGAAAAAAAAAATGCAATCTTCGATAGCGCTTATCTCCGTAACATTATAATAGTAATATTTAAAAAAAATGTATGTCTAAGACCCTCCGAAGTTTTTGCTAGTGTGTTTAAAATTTTTTCGAATATCAGAATTCCCAGCGATTGATTTCCGATCGATTAATTTCGATCACTTGGATTTGAATGCATAATTGATTTTGGGCAGTTTACCGTAAAATGTTTATGCACCATTGTACACAGTTATTATTGAAAACATTAATCGGAGAAGTTAACGGCAATTCAAAATCATCAGCCGTGTCAGATTGGGAACCATTTTCACCACGCTAAACTAAATTTAAAAAAAATCAACCCATAAAAACCAAGTTTTTATTATACTTCCTTTCTTTGTAAAATATAACAACAATTAAAAACGAATTAAAACATATAACATAACACTAAACTTACAGTAATTTAATATATTTATAAAATGTCAGATGTTTTGAGCTTTGATAAGACACTTCATGCTTTGAAGATTAAATTCTAAAAACATTTGTCAGTCAATTTCGATTTTCGACATTCCTAGTGAAGTACCTATTATGTATACCGACGGAGTAATTCTTAGTTATCGGGCCGCCGTTGCTAATCAAACTTTTCTAATGATTCCAATTTGAAAAAAACAATAAAATTTCTAAATATCCGAAATTATACTATAATTATTAACTTTTTTTAACGAAAATTTGATAGATCTTCTCGATCGTCTACTTGATAGTCTACTTGCCAAGTTTCAGCTCGATTGGATCACGGGAAAAGGGTCAAAAATCGATCCAAAGTTTTTTTTGACGGCAAGCCGGCAAGCAAGCAAGCAGACGCCACGAGTTAATATAAAGGGAGTAAAAAAGAGTATTTGGCCGTATTCTGAAAACAGAAATCATAACCATTTCGGTATCTAGACAGTAATAGTATAGCATTGCAACGCCGTTAATTTTGACGATATTAAGTTTGATAGGTTTGGAATGAATGAATTCAACCAATTTCAATTTGTGAAAACTTAACAGTTTACGTTTTAGAGCTTTCTGATTGGTTGAACTCATTAATTCCAAACCTGTCAAAATTGACGGCATTACATATTATACAATAAGTGTCAAGATATCGAAATAGCAATGATTGTTATTTTCAGAATACGGCCGATTATATATTTATCTTCTTTTCTAATTTTTTGAGTATAAGCGACATTAAAGTTTGCATTTTTAAAATATTTCTGACTTGTTTGCAACAAAACATTGGACTATCACTACAGTACCTTATATGGAGTATTGAAAATTCATTCGCTTTAATACAAGTCAAATAAAATGATAAAAACAATACTTTTATTCAAATTTCTGCAAGGTTTTAATTAGTACCAGAATGGTATTGCGCGTATTATTTCTTATGGAACCATTTAATTTATTTTTCAGCTTGTGAACAAAATATTCCAAAGTTTCCGATCCGTCAGCAAAATATTAGTTGTAATTCAATTATAATAATAAGTATTATAAGAGTAAATAATTATAAATAATCATTCTTTTGTGCGAATAGGCGTGTGTCCCAGTCCATTCATTGTTGTATTGTAGGCGTATACAATGCCAACATGCAGTAAATCTCTTCCCTTCAACTATCGGCTCTCATGTTGGTATTTTTATGCTTTCAATTAGGTTGCGCCCTTACCACTAGGCTAGGCCCAAACAATCTGTCGCCCTCTGTAAATCGTTGAGCATCTGCCACAATCGATAGTTTCACGAGCGTCGCTTTCCCTTTGATTATCTTCACTTCTGCAATGAATAAGTACTAGGTAGATACTCGCTTCATTTGCTTCCTCCTTTCATTATTGCCAAGGGTCGGCAGGGCCGCACCAGCTCGGGTGTGAAGCGCGATGGCAAACTCGAGTGAGAAAATAACAATGAATGAATATTAAACTTACGTCACATCGCAAAAGGTTACGAAATGTTACATTTTTGTAGCCACGCAGGAGATAACCACGGAAAATAAAGGCATGTTATATTAGACTAGCTGTGCCCGCGCGGCTTCGCACGCGTAGTTTTTAGTACACTGTTTGGATCGTCATAGAACTTTCGCGAACCTTCTAGAACATTCTCCTTCCAGAACTTTCAAGAAATTTATCGAAAATAAATTGATGGCCGTTTCACGGCTCGTTTATCATCGGCGTTCAAAATGGGCGCTAAGAATCTTCGATGAAAAGTTCGCGCGGGAAAGCGGCTCTTCAATAAACAACTTGGATTGAAATAATAGCATTGAGTGTACTGTTACTCTATTGTTTTACGTAAGATGAATGCTTTATCTGTTTTTATTATTGTTTTATTGACCGCAACATGTGGTAGGTATCTCCGTACAAATATTTTTACTGCCGACGGAGGTTGGTTTGACGCCCTGCCGCCAGGATCGACTGTAGGCCAGCTCGGCCCCGAAGGACATCGAAGTGTGACGTGCATATCCGACGATTTTGTTTATTTGTATTTGCATACGGTGCATAGCACTATTGAAAAAAAAAGTAAAAAAAACAAGAGACATCTCTATAGTTTAAACAGAATTAAGAAAAAGTACACGAGAAAGCAATCAAAATAACGATCTCAAATTAAATTAAATACATTGAAAGATTTGGCAGACACTTCGTGGTGCAACATTATAATTTAAAATATGTTTTACTTTACTTTGTAATACACACACAATATGAGTTATTAAATTACAACTGTAGTTTCGAGAGGAGCAGTCCCTCTCATCATCAGGTGTAGATAATAACTAACTTAAATACAAAATTTATCAATCTAATTGGGTAGGTCAGGGGGGTCAGGGGGTCAGGGCGCGCGGCAGGGAAGGGTATTTTTTTCGCCGAACAGCTCTAGGAGTGGTGAAGTGGACTGAAATGTGATATTATTTATTAATGTGTTTCCAGAATTTAAATTTTTTAGGATTTCAACGATTTCCAAACTATTCATTATCCATCGTCTATGAGGAACCGAGTGGAGTAATTTTAATTTGTGACTATCGAAAGAATGATTGGTGTTAATTATATGATTGGCAAATTCGGAGAAATTGTTATTTTTTAAGCAGCGGCGATGTTCTTTTATGCATTTATCTTTTATGTATTTAAGTTTCTATTTAGTATTTAAGTCCCCCATATTTTAAATTAAATTAAATACATTTCAAAATAACTCAGTTATTTATAAAAAACAATTAAGTACATATGTAAATAAAAAATATACACAGAAAATTAATTGAATGGAACACTATACGTGGAGTGTAAAAGCAAAGAAAGCAATATCCAAAAAAAATTAATGCAGTCATCGAGGATTACTAATTTATATTGTACTGAATTCAAGATTTTATAGGAATCGTAGCCTATAAATTTATAGGAAGCATGATTGTCCAAGGGTTAGGTTAGGTTAGGTTAGAAAATACAGAAAATCAAAAAAGAAATACAGAAAATCTAAAATTCGGTACATTTTTAATTAGTAGTCCTCGGTGACTGTATTCAGAACATTTTTCTTATTTTTAGGATATTGCTGCCTTTGCGTTTGTGCCCCATATATGATGTCATTACTTACATTAAAGACATTAAAGCATTAAAAAGTCAACGAACCTATGAGTAAAATAGTGAAACATTAGCAGATTTTAATATATACTATTGCTGTGTCAGAATCGACTGCACATTTCTTTTAAAATTAGCCAAGCTCTCGTGGAATACATTTACAAACTCACAAAACAGTGTTGAGTGTATGCGGTAGTATGCTCAAGCATTATCCTAATAAAATATATCTTTTCAACGCGTTGACAATGGAATTCTATGACAAACCTTATAGAGAGGATCAGACCTGTCAATTTGAGAATTAATAAATTTGTACAGAAATATTAAGGCTATTAATTGACTTCAATGTAACAAACTAACAATATTGAGTTCATTCGTAAGCATGTTGTAATTAATTGAAGAACTGGGCAGGTATAATTTAAAAAAAAAAGTAACCCATAAAAACCAAGTTTTTACTATACTCCCTTTCTTTGTAAAATATAACAATAATTAAAGACGAATTAAAACATATAACATAACACTAAACTTACAGAAATTTAATATATTTCTAAAATGTCAGATGTTTTGAGATGTCAAGATTTTGATAGATTGAATATCATCAATATCGTACCTTATGAATTTCCAGCGTCAAATGATTTAGTCAGAATCACATATGAGTAATGTAGAATTCTTCAAAACTAAGCAGAAATCTAAAAGAAATAAATTATTATTTGATTTTTTCCCAAAAAACCCAATTTTGCTGTCATCTGTGAACCAATTGTTTTGTAAATTTTCGAAATTCATAGTGATTTACCTATTATACCGACGGAGTAATTCAAATTTAGAAAATATTCCGCGACGTTGCTAATCAAACTTTTCTTATGATTCCAATTTGAAAAAAAAACAATAAAATTCCTAAAAATCCGAAATTATACTATAATTATTAATTTTTTTTAACGAAAATTTGATAGATCTTCTTGATCGTCGCCACGAGTCTGCTTGCCAAGTTTCAGCTCGATTGGATCACGAGAAAAGGGTCAAAAATCGATCCAAAGTTTTTGTTGACGGCAAGCAAGCAGACGCCACGAGTTATAATATAAAGGGAGTAATAAAAAAGAATTTATGCTGAATTCTGTCTATGGTCTGTACATGTACAATATTATAACATTTAAGCGCCTTTTTGAAATCCTGTTTGCGGCGGATCGTCAAACTTGCTAATTTTTGCTTTCGCGCGATCATCGACATGTCGAATAAACAGGTAGGCATGATTTTACCTCGACCGCGCGATTATTTTACGACCTAGGAATGTAAATGATGCAATTTCGTTTTATTATGGCAAGATCGGATAGAAACAGGATAACTTTGAAAATATTTCGACCTCCAGCCATTTAACATTGCGTGCAGTACGCCATTTTCACATAAATTTCATGAATCTCGCGTTTCAAATAAGTATCAAAAAACTCATCAAAAGAGCTAACTTTTAATTGATTTATTCATGAAAATTTTTGAAGTTTTGGGCCGGCCTGTGATTTAATATAGACATTGATGTAGCGATTCTTGACCCAGAAAGGCA